>PVHX01005714.1:0-108911 GCA_004024805.1 Geosciurus inauris | reverse complement strand
GGACTATGGCCTTCTCTTCCTGTACCCAACCCCTCCCCTTCCTGACCGGGTTTTCTTGAAATTCTCTAAGCACGGAATCTCCCACGCCATTTCTCCCTACCCGCTCTGATGGACGGGGAAATGGTCCGAGGGCTCGCCTTCCAATAAAGCCTTGCCGAGTGGCTTAATTCATCTTCTCCTGGTCCTGTGAATTTTACAGCTTTCAATCTTAAGATAGAATTAGGCTGGGTTCATCAGATGCAGGATAGATCCTTACTAAAGTGTTCAGGAATACTATCTATGTTGTTCAGTCAGAGCAATCATGTTCTGGCAGATTGAATCATATACACTCAAAAAAAGACATAACTGGTCCAGTGGTACACCCTGTAATCCCAGTGACTCAGGAAGCTGAGGCAGGAGAATTGCAGTTTCCAGGCCACATTCAGCAATTCAGGGAGACCCTGTCTTGAAATGAAAAAAGGAGGATGTAGCTCAGTGGTAGATCATCCCTGAGTTCAGTCCCCAGTACATAAGAAAAAATTTTTTAAAAAAGAAAAAGAAGACGGAAAGACCTAAACAAGCCAGAATGATTATGTCACTGTATTATTTCATACTGATGCCACTGGTTACTGGTGATGAGTTCTGCTCCTCCACATGTTGAAGTCTGAACATTAGAGAAGCACACCTAGGCAAGCACATAGAGCAGAGTTTATTTAAAAAGGGGTAACAGACTTCTCCCAGGAGGGAGAAGGGAGCCATAGCTGGTATCCCAAGAAGTACACATGTTTTGCCTTTTTATGTCCTAGGCTTCCTTTGTTCTCCTGCTCTCTTCCCCTTATCTTTCTCCTTCTAGTGTATATGACCAGGCCCAGGATGTTTGGTGGGATGGCCAAAAAGTAAGCGGATAGGGGGAAGGGCCCAGGTGTAATTAACAACTCCTTGGGACAGTTTACCTTAGCAACTGGTTGGAGCAGGAGCTATAAGGGTGGAGGAAGGGCTCTGGAGGCATTAGCATTTCAATACTTTTCCGAGTGGCCTCCCTCATCCAACCTGACTCAATTTACCTATCTACACTGACTGCCTGTCTAATTCTGGCTTCAATACTTTTGTTATTATCGGAGTATCCAGTTGGGTTCAGGTCCTTGGTGTCCTGAACAAAGAATTGAGGAAGACACACAGCAGTTAACAGTACAGATTTATTGAAGGTGAAGGTGGAAGTAGCACTTCATAAGGTAAAGAAGAGTGGATCAACAAGAGAGAGAGAGAGGCTTGATGCTGGACTGTGAGGAATTCTCTTCCCTATATGGATCAGATTGAAGACCTTAGCCCATTTGCCCCCATTGGTTACCTTACAATACCTGATTAGAATGGTGTCCAATTTTCCCCCATTGGTTACCTTGGAAGACCTAATTAGAATACTGTCCACTTCATCCTCATTGGCCATTTTAGAATACCAAACCTGTGAAGGGGGTTATCATGGGTTGAGAAATCCTCAGTGGCAGGAGCTGTCATGATAATGGGACTTATGGTAAACAGGGACGTGATGACTTATCCCCCTGTCTGGTCTTTGGCAGAATATTTCTTATACCCTGCCTCCACCACCTCAGAGTCCCTGAACTCCTAATTAACACCTGTATAGTAGACAAAATCCTCACATTCAAGACAACTTTCTCCAGGTAAAAAGGGACTTGGCTGTGTGGAGGTGGAGGAAAAATTTCCATTTACCTCCTGACAGCTTGATGTCTGAGTATATGAAATAAACTGACACTAGATTAACAGGAGAAGAAACATACAAATTTATTATGTGCATATATACATAGGAGACTCACATACAATTCAAAGAAGGGTAAAATGGTTGAAACTTAAACAACATTTTGAGGTACAGAAACAGAAGTTCTAAAAGGGAAGTGTTGACAAACTTTGGGAGAGTGAGGAGAGGAAATGCATAAGAATGAAAGTTTTCTTATTATGCAGATAGTCTTACAAGTTCTTAGAATAGGGTATATTCTTTAGTCTTCTCTCCGGGGAGACTTTGATTCTCTTTTAGTTAAAGTACTCAGCATGCCAAAGTAGAATACTTTGGGGTATTGCTTTCTGAACTCCAGTGGAAGAATTTAAGGAAATCCCAGCTAACTGTGAAAGGTTAAAATAATTATCCAGTGGAACATTGTGCATTTAATACATGTATATTGAACACTTACTATGTGCCTAGCACTGAACTAAATGATGAGGATCTGTTAGAAATACTGGGATGCCATGAGGAATCAAACTTGTGTTTGGAAGCAGCTCAGCAAAGCAAACTTTATTTCTGCAGAAGGGTACGTTTTTTGTATTTTTTTGGTACCAGGGATTGAACTCAGGGGTACTTGACCACTGAGCCACATCCCCAGCCCTATTTTGTGTTTTATTTAGAGACAAGGTCTCACTGAGTTGCTTAGGGCCTCACTAAGATGCTGAGGCTGGCTTTGAACTTGCGATTCTCCTGTCTCAGCCTCCCAAAGTGCTGGGATTACAGGCGAGTGCCACCAGCTAGTCTGCCTGTTTTTATCCCTAATGCAACACTGTCCCTTACTCTAATAGGAGGAGTTTGGGATTACAAACTATTCTATTGGCTAATTTTAAAATTGGGGCAGGCAAGGGAATGGGCTATAGGTAAAATGGCTAAGATTGGATACAGATTGGGAAACTCAAAATGGCTATGATTTAGTACCTTTGGGCCATCCCCTGGAGACTAGATCCAGGAATGTAAATAGATAGGCTACAAGTTGCCTTTCTTACATCCCAATTTTACATTTAAGGTTAAATACTATATTCTAAAAATGGACCACTGTACTTTCTATTTCTCCCAGATCCATATTTTAATAAAACCAGTCTAATCCTCAAAGAATTCACAGTGTAATGGAGAAACATTGAAGAAAAATTGTAACACATTATGTGGTATGAAGGAGGTATTATGATAAAGTGTACAAGGGTAAAGTGATTACTTGGGAGAATGAGTGATGTATTCCCAGGGGTGATCTTTTAGTTAAGTTTTAAAGGAGGACACAGTGGGAAAAATTCATTCCAGGCACTGTAACTGTTAGGGTTTAGATATGAGGTATCCCCCAAAAGCTCATATGTGAGACAATGCAAGAATTTTCAGAGGCGAAAGATTAGATTATGAGATGTAACCTCATCAGTGGATTAATCCACTGATAAGGATTCACTAGGTGGTAACTGTAGGCAGGTAGGGTGTGGCTGAAGGAAGTAGGTCACTGGGGCTGTGACTTCAGGGTTTACATTCCATCCTTGGTGATCAGAGCTCTCTGGTTCCTGGTTGCTGCTTTCCTCTGCCATGTCCTTATGCCTTGGAGCTAACTGCTGTGGAGCCAGTTGACTGTGGAAGGAGCCTCTGAAATTGTGAGCCAAAATAAACTTTTCCTCCTCTATGTTGTTCTTGTCAAATCTTTTAGTCACAGTGATGAAATAGTTGATTAAAACAGTAACAGATACAAGGACATAGAGTATTAGCGTGTGTCTCTATTACTGATGTGAGTCTCTTTGGTTTTGGTTGTACTGATTGGAGATCACATTGCAAAGGAAGGCTGGTATTCATTGCTTTACAGTCACGGAGAGAACAAGTAAGATAACAGTGTGGTCAAACTTAAATTTTAGAGAGATTCTTCTGTTAGATAACTAGTCAGCTGTGAGCAAGTGGGTGCAAGAAGGACAAGGAAGGGCAGTAACTTATAGGGAGGATATCAGACATTTACATCAAAGACAAGCCATACGTAGGTCAAAGAACTAGGAATCACAGGAAACCTTAACAAAACAAACATCTGGAAAATGGGAACTAGTACGTCAAAACTCCCCAGCCATAGTTAATTATAACTGCATAAGTCACACCCATACCTTCTTACTAGGTCATCAGGACCCTCCCAAAAGAAATTTGCTGAGGGTTCTACGAAGGGGGGAATGCAAAACTAAGGCAAGAATAAAGGAACTTAAAATTCTCAAAAACCCCAGACTCTGTAAGAGCCACACCATTCTCTCCAGAGGCGGTTTGTACTGTGCCTATCTTATTATCCTCATTTCTCACTTTATAATCAACTCCTGTCTATACTCTTTGTTGACTCACTAGAAAGTCTTCCTGTGGGATTGAAAAAACTTGTGACTACAGACACTTGCAACCACCTCAGCTTTGCCGGCAGGTCTCTTCTGCAACACTTGTGGTAGTGTGGAGCACAGGGATGCTATGGGAAGTAAAGGAGGGAAGCTAGGAGGATTATGCCAAGAGGCCAAGCAAAAATTGACAAAGGACTGAATTAAAGCAATAGGAGTTAAAATCTATAACTTTTACAGCTAACTCTGAAGACTGAGCATTCAATTAAAACTTATTAGGACTATGTTTGGTACTAACAAATAGTTTTGCTTTGATTTTTTTTTTCTTTGCAGTGCTGGTAATTGAACACAGGGCATTGCACAAAATAGGCAAGTGTTCTACCATTGAGCAACATTCCTAGCCCTGATTATTCTTTTTCTCAAATCCATTCAATCCATTCAAACACTATTATTAGATATTAGACTTCTGTCTTCCTGATGGAGTTCATAAGATAATCTAAATCACTGACAAGATTTTTTTTTTTTTTTTGGTACTGGGAATTGAATCCAGGGGTGCTTAACCACTGAGTCACATCCACAACCCTTTTTACTTTATGTTTTGAGACAGGTTCTCACTAAGTCACTTAGAGCCTTGCTAAGTTGCTGAGGCTGGCTTTGAACTTGTGATCCTTCTGCCTCAGTCTCTTGATTCACTGGAATTACAGATGTGTACCACTATGTAATCCCTGTGACTTGAGAGGCTGAGATTTTAAGAGGAAGTAGGCTATAGTACTATTAATACTATTTATTATGTGTTAAAGTCTAATAATTACCTAACCAGATAGTAGGAAACTGAGGCCTTTGGTTATACCAGTATACCCCAGGAATTTGGAAGTGATAATGGGAAAAAATTTAAACCAGGCTACTTCTTAAATACTACAGAGAAGAAAAAAGAGTTTGTTGCATGTTAAGAATGGGGTTTGAACTAGATATCCTTTATGGAGAAGGTTATGGAGACTTTTCCAACAGGATTTGGGAGGCCCTAATTATATAAGAAAAGATAATTTACCTATAAGTATTTTTATATATATCAACAAATTAGAACACTACTAATTATAATGAGGCAAACCATACTACAAAATTGATGTCCCACCAGGAGGACACATTTCATATTTGAAACACCAATACTCTTCTTATTTAAGAATGTTCTTCCCAAGCAATTAATAGTTTCAATTTTAGACCTCAGATTCTAAAACACATGTACTTATTGAGGCCACTGCAATAGCTATATAGAAAACTACATAACAGGAATTTTTATCTACTGTGTTTTTCAAAACTCACCAATTGGCTTGTGCTCTCTGGTTCTTGGTGGGGACAGTCAGCATTTCTGCCATTCTCATAATGGCGTGGGTCTGGACTATACTATAGCCTCTCAGGAGATGTAGATCCTCAGAGCCTCTTTAGTGCCAGAGACTGGGCCTCAGACAGCGTGGTGGCAGCAGGAAAATAGAATCTCTGGATGGACTCTTCCTGAGAAGTTTTGCTAATTTGCAGCAGCTAGACAGTGTCCTCATTAATATCTAACAGCATAGTGAAGACACCATTTCTCTGTGGTGGCAAGGACTTGACTTTGAATTGTATATAGAAAAAGCACCTGGATCCTGGTCTTTCAGTGGTTTCAAGACAACCAGAAGTGCCTGTTCTTGGGCCTAGTGGGCCTCTAGGCAAGATGTCCCTTCCCATTGGAATGTTTCACCAAGCATTCATCTATGAAGATGCCCTTGAGGACCCTGCACGTATAACTCCTCCTTCATCAGACATGAGCAGCATCCCCTGGAAGCCAGTGATTCCACAACACAAATAGCCCCTTGCCAAAGCGGAGGAAGGGGAGAGACCAGTGTATCTCCTGTCATGATCCTGTCAATGGTCACTGACAGTATGGACAAGTGGTGAAGGCTAGAGCCATCCATATCATCATGAATTCTCTCATCACAAAACAGACCCAGGACAGCATTCAGCATGTTGAGCAACAGACAGGCTGAGACATGCTGGCTACACACCCAACAAAGGCCTTACCTGGAAAAGAACAAATACCTCTGACTGGCAAAAGTATTACACAAACTGCAGAGTAGAAAGATAAAAAAAAAAAAAAAAAATGAGAGAGAGAGAGAGAAGCAGCCTAGATCAGCCCAGTCTATCCCAAGCAGCACTCCTCCGTATTCCTCTAAAGCAAACGCCTAGAGACGGGTTTATTTCTCATTCCTCTACAGTCTTGCTTGGCCAAATCCTAGCACCATGGATTCTGGGAGTGGAAATAAAGACAGAAATTTGTCAGAAAGGAGCTTTTTTGGACCAAGAGCTTTTTAGAAGTCTGATTCTGGAGTTTGCCATCCAGGCCATCAAAAGAGCCTAGAAGCCATATCCCATGGAACTGATCTGTGCACAGGTCACCTGAATGGCTAAAGATCTTGCAACCTTCAAGCCACCCAAGATGAATGTCCCAGAGAGAGAAAGAAACAATTGTCATGGACCCTGATATCAAACCTTGTGTTTTAGTTAGATTTTTTATGGTTGTGACCAAAATACCCAAGAAGAACAACTCAGTAGAGGACAAGTTTATTTGGGGCTCATAGTTTCAGAGGAGTTAGT
Organism: Geosciurus inauris; assembly: GCA_004024805.1. Lineage (NCBI taxonomy): Eukaryota > Metazoa > Chordata > Mammalia > Rodentia > Sciuridae > Geosciurus > Geosciurus inauris. The sequence continues at coordinate 102,203 of PVHX01005714.1, read as the reverse complement.
CTATGGACAGTGGGGTCCATTACTCTGGTGAGGCAGCACGTCATGAGGAAAGGGCTCATCAGAGAGAAGCTGCTCAGCTCACGGTGGGGTCAGGAAGCAGGGGTTAGGGGAAAGAGACCACAGGGAAAAAACACCCTTTGAAGCAACACCTCCAAAGACCCATCTCCTCCAGTCATGCCCCAACTGCCTACAGTTACCATCCAGTCAGTCCATTCAAACTAGGATAGACTGATGAAGTCATAGCTCTCACAATTCAATCATTTTACCTATGAATATTCCTGCATTAACACAGGAGATTTGGGGGAACACCCTATATCTAAACCATGACACCCCATGACTTGCATGTGCTCACACCCATAGGTTTCTAGAGTTCTTTCTATTCCAGGAACTCTGAATGGAAAGTTGCTTGTTCCTTACTCCCCTTTTACCTTGTCTCTGACACAGGAATATGTTATATTATATTCCCATGAGTGTTTCATTTATATAAGGAACTGACCTTCTCATAGAGAATATATAATATTATATATTATAGTGTATTTTTAAAAAACTCTCAAACTGAGGCTAGAGCTAGAGACATAACTGATTCTGAGAAACATTTGTACAAAGCTTATGCTTGTGTGGAAGAAATCACTTTGTGCTGCTTTAAAACCAGACTAAAAAAAATATTATCAGTGATGTTTGTGGGAACCTCATTATCTATTTTTGTATCATTTACCCTAGAATTTGATCATTGGTTACTAGGTAAATAATGTTTATACTTCTCCAAAACCTAGGTTTTTTTATTCTTTTATTACCATTAGAATGAGCATTTACACATCATGGCATAGAGATACCTACTGATAAGTTTGGGTGACCTTGGCCTTTTTGACTCTGGTAGTGCTGTGTTCCAGGAGGACCTGTTTGAGGTTTGGGGTGCAGTTAATGTCTATACCTGACAAGGATCCCTCTTTTTAGGCTTAAGCTGGAGTCTCCTTCCTTTTTGGCCAACTTAAGGAATCGCTGTCCTGCAGCCAGTTCTTCCTGTCTCCTGGTATCTCTCAGGCCTCTGCTGTTGGAGAGACACTCCTCTTTTTTAAGTCACAAACAGCATATCCTTTCTTGTTCTTTAAAGTAAGATAAGTTTAACCTCAGTTTGGTTGGAAATTTCCTAAAGGGAGAAAGTTATAACTCTACTAATTTGGTGTTGATAAATATATGCTTATTTTATTTTTTTTGCAGTGCTGGGCTTGCACATGCCAGGCAGGTGGTCTACCACTTAGCTACACCCCCTAGCCCCTGAATATTAAATGTTTTTAGAGTAAAGAAGATGGTAAGTGCAGTGAGATTACAGATTTGAGGTTCATGTGAAATTAGTGTCATCTGATTTTGATTTCTTTATCCAGGTCAGGGACTGAAACTTTTTTTGAGGAGAGATGGAATAATTCAAAACTTTTCTATAATGAAAGCATTTTTCACCAAAATGAGTCTCATACATTTATGCAACACATGTTTTACAGTAGAAAAGAAATAGACTGCATTTTTATTTCTCCTCACCGTGTACATGTTCATTGTCTTGAACACTGTCTCAGATACTTGCTGGTTTTGTTTTGGGTAGTATTTTGTTTATTTAAGGAGCTGACCTTCTCATAGAGAAGCCCTGGAGTCTAAAATTGTCAGAACAAATAATTTCTTTGTGTCTTCTGTTATGATCTCTTGTTTTGACAATAAAAATCTTTACTACATTCTCAAAGACAAACAACTCACTAATTTATAAGTTATATTAGTTTCTATCACTCCTGAAACTATGTGACTTATTTTATAATAAAAAAGTACTTTAAGCTAAAACTAAATTGTATAATTTTTAAAGTAAATTCTAAAAGCAGAGTGACTTTCAAATGCTCCAGGAGACATTTGTGTAAATGAAAAATCTGTTTACAATTATCTAAGTCTACAATTTAACTCTATCTTAAATATAAATACACTATTTTTGTTTTGTCTTAATTTATTGATTTTCCAGATTATAAAATAATTAGGCTCCTCATAGAATATTTAAATATTATAGAAACATTGTAGAAAATATTACTTAAGGTACATCTTGGCTGGGGATATAGCTCAGTGGTAGAGTACTTGCCCAGCTCTGGGTTCAATTCCCAGCACCACACACACACACAAATGTAAATCTTTCATGTCCTCACCCTTTATGGACTGAATTTTATCCCCCCATAATTCATGTTGAAGCCTTACCCCTAGTACCTCAGAATTTTAGAATGAGATTGTATTTTTCAGTTAGGACCTTTGAAGAAGTGATAAAATTAGGCCATTAGAGTGGGCCCTAATCCAATCTGAAGAGGAAATTCGGACAACAAAGACACCCCAGGGATGTATGTGTGTACATAGAGAAGATCATGTGAGGACACAGAGAAGGTTGCCATTTGCAGGCCAAGATGAGAGGCCTCAGGAGAAACCAAACCAGTCTGACACCTTGATCTTGTACTGCTAGCTACCAGAACTGTGAGCAAATAAATGTCTGTGAAAAGCTACCTAGTCTGTGGTATCTCCTAATGACAACCTAGCAAACTAATACTCCATTACTAGTGTTTTTTCCATTATTATAACAGAATATCTGAGACTATGTAACTCATTAAGAAAAGTTTACTTAGCTTAAAGTTTTGAAGCCTGAAAGTCCAAATAGCATAGTGCCAGCTGTATGTGAGGGCCCCTTAGCTGCATCATAGCATAGGTGAATGGCATGGCTGGAGAGCATATAAGAAAGAGAGATCACATGGCAAGACAGAACGCCAGATGGTGGGGAGGGGCCAAGCTTGATCTTTTATAACAGCTGGCTCTTATAAGAACTAATTCCAGGATCTCATGAGAACTACCTTAATCCACTGACTGCAGTAACCTAACCTACCTGTTGGTTCCACTTCTTTAAAAGTTCTGTCACCTCAACACTGCTACAGTGGGGATTAAGCCTCCAACATATGAATAATTGAGGGACACCACATCCAAACCTGAGTCACTGGGAATATAGGTATGTACCACTGTGCCTGGCTAAAGTATAATTTTATGCTAACATTTGCAACTGTTGGAAACATTTTCTTCTTTTCCTTTCCTCCTTGTTTTCTTTTAAAATAATAATAGAGAAAAAAATCATGCTAATTCCCGTTAGCTACGTGAGTAGGAAGCTTGGCTGTATCTGAGTCATGGCAATTTTATGATAGTTAAAGTTGTCAAAATTGCAGGCTCAGGAGAAAATATGACAATACTAGCTGATGTTTAGTGAGAACTGTATACATTCCAAGTACTTTCCTAAGTATTCTACATATTCATATTAACTTATTGGTGTAGGGAGGGGGTTGGGATATAGCTCAGTGATAGAGTACATGCAGGTATGCACTTACAAGGCACTGACTTTTAACCCCAGCACCAGCAAATCAATCAGTCAAACAAAGAGATTTATTTCTTTCAACTATCTTTTGTGATAAGCACTATTTGAGAGATGAAGAAACAGGACAGGAAGGAGAACTGACTTATAAGTGATTGGAGCTATGCTTCCAAACAGACAATCAGGCTTTTAGGACTGCCATTTTTAGCCACCACAGGATACTAAGTAAGCATTTACTAGGTGCCTGGCACCAAGTAAGCATTTTACATATGTTATTTTATGCAATCTTCATAGAAATAATGACATTACTACCATTATTTCCATTTTACAGATTTTGTAGATTTGGAAACTAAGAGGCTCATATCTCTTGATAAACACATGACTTATATGCTTTCAGTTTATTAACATGTACAAAATAAGAACAAACATGACCCAAGTTATTGCTACCATGAAGTCAATGTGGAGAGCTTGCCTCAAAAACAAGAAAACAGCAACAACAAAACAAATATGAATACCACATTCTCCTTCAAATCTTTTTAAGTTTTAGCCAGTCACTTCTCAGAATTTTCCAAAGTTCTGCCTGATTATTTTATTGGATAAGCTGTACTGTAGAGCAGTGACATATGTATGATATTGTTTGTCCCGGGTGTTACTGAAAAATGTCTCAACTGGGCTAACAGTAGTCCCAATTTTTTTTTTTGGTACCAGGGATTGAACTCAGGGGCACTCGATCACTGAGCCACATCCCCAGCCCTATTTTGTGTTTTATTTAGAGACAGGGTCTCACGGAGTTGTTTAGCGCCTTGTCCTTGCTGAGGCTGGCTTTGAACTTAGGATTCTCCTGTCTCAGCTTCCCAAAGTGCTGGGACTACAGGAGTGCAACACTATACCCGGTGTAGTCCCAATTTTTGATTTGATCTTTTTCTTTAACAACAGAAGCAACATTGTGACAAATTCAATGAGGAGCTTTATTTTTATTTGGTAAGAGAAGGTAGTTCCAGATACTTTCAAGAAAGCTAATTCATTTACACTACTGAGAATATAATGTTACTACACTGTGTAAAAGTTCATCTTGGCTAAAGTAAAATCTTACACAGACTGTTAGAAAATTCACTCTAGGCAAATATGAATGGCTTTTAGCTTATCCACACCTGTTTTTTCTTCCATTGGGGTTTAAAGTTGATTAAGTATGTTAGTTTTCTGTCACTATTATAAAATGCAGGAGATAATCAACTTAAAAGTAGGAAAGATTTATTTTGGCTTATAGCTTCAGAGGTTTCAGCACATGGTCACTGCTTTTGGGCCTGTGGAGAATGTCATGACAGGGGCTACATGGTGGAGCAAAGCTGTTTATCCCATGGTGGCCAGGAGGCAAAGAGAGAAAGGGGCTGAGGTCCCAAGGTCCCCTTCAAAGACATGCCTATCACTATCCTGATAATTATTTTCACTATCCCTCACCCACTAAAGGTTCTACCACTTCCCAAGAGTGCTGCAGCCTGGTGACAAAGCCTTTAACACATGAGACTTTGGAGGACATTTAAGATCCAAACCATGATACTATATATAATTTAAGAAATAAACTTAAGGTTTTGATATGATTTGAAAAACTTGCTATATTGCCCTACCCTCACCACATCTTTTTCTGATCCAGTGTTTTGAATTAAGTACATTTGCTTTCTTCCTCAGATTTTGACTTTCAGGAAAATGCACATGATAGGTTTTCTTAAAAATGAACACCTTTGCAAACATTTTTCTTTTCTTGTTATAAAAAGTGTAACAACAAAAGATCATTCTGAAAAAGAAAACAAGCCCTTTAATTCTACCACATTAATACAATAATTACCGTAACAGAGAATGATCTTCCAGTTTTTAATCTGTGAAATATACATTTTAAATATAATGTATCCACACATTTCAACATTTAATAGTGACTTTCAGTGAAATATACACCATAAACATTTTGCTTATTTATTTAGTTCTCATAATGATAACTTACAATGGCTATGTTAATTTAAGCTTGCATAATTAATAATTTTTAAATTGTTGGTCATTTAGGGTGTTTCCAATTTTACTCTACATAGAATGTGCCAATGGATTATCTTTGTGCTGAAAGTTTCTTTTATCACCTATTTATTTTCTTAGATCAAATTTCTCAATCTGGGATTTCAAAGCAAATGGGTTAAAATATCTTTGATTTGATACATATTCTGTTCTAAAAGTTCAAAAGCTACACTGATTTTTAGTAAGTTTCTTTGTCACCTTCTCTAGTCATCCTTTCCATCAACTGAACAGCATCTGTCATCAGCAATTTACTTTGCCTGCCTTTCTCAAGTTGTCCCTTGGTTACTTCCTTGAGGACAAAAGTAACCTATGATGAGGTAAGGAGTATAATGTTCACACTGGAAAGGCAGAGGCCTTGGAGAAGCTTAGTGAAAATGGATCACATCTCTGATCTCAGTGCTGCTACTACCTTTCATGAAGGGTACCCTTTGTTCCAGCACTGAAAGAAATAAAAATGTTCTCTAAGCTAAAAATTGGGGTGGGTCATAATGGATACTGCCAGATTTCAGACATCATATGAATCTCATAGAGGCCTATGAGAAGATTAAAATCAGAGACTAATAATATATCATTTGGCATACTGAATAGCTGAACAGTGATCTCAAATGAAAATGTTCAATTAGTTCCCACTTGGGATTTGAATGTCTAAATGCATTTAAATGAATTTTCCTTCCACAATCAACTCCATAGCAATAATTTCTAATGTAACTGATAAGAAATTTGTAGGTTTTTAATTTTTCTAATTTTTATGTTTTTGGTACTGGAGATTGGACTCAGGGGCACTTAACCACAGAGCCACATCTCCAGACCTTTTTTGTATTTTATTTAGGGACAGGGTCTCACTGAGTTGCTGAGGCTTGCTTTGAACTTGCAATCCTCCTGCCTCAGTCTCCCCAGCCACTGGGATTATAGGCGTGCACCACCATGCTCAGCCTGGTTAGGTTTTAATAAGCAAATGATTTGGTATTTCATTGTATAATTTATAATTAGAAGTTAGAGAGTCCCTGTTATTTCAGGATCTGATTAGGTGAGAAAGGTGTTTTGCAATGTCTCCAAAGAAGGGTTCAGGTTATTTACATTATACCCTTTTATCAGTCCAGTTTTGCTTTATTGGCAAGGATTACTAATATAATCATTTCAAATCACTCTATTATAAGGGATTTGACATTTATGTTTTATGTTTAAAAATTTCATATTAGAGCCATATACTTCAAAAATAATAAAGCCATAGATAATGGTGATTATGCAATTCATAAGGAAACAGCTTAACTATTAGCTGGAATGAGTTGTATCTGTTATGAGGAAAACCTATCTGGTTGTAGATTTCTTGACTTAAAAAAGGAATTATGATATATTTGAGTGGGTTAAAAAAGTTGTCTACTTCTACTTTAAATCCTGGAAAGCTGTATTTGTGTGTGGGGGAGACAGAGAGAGAGAGAGAGAGAGAGAGAGAGAGAGAGAGAGAGAGAGAGAGAGGGAGAGAGAGAGAGAGAAACGCACACTAGAGAGTAAGAGATGAAGAGATGGATTAAAATTGTTTCTAATGGTTTAGGCACAGTCTTGCCTGGCAAGTAGAGTTTCATGCCTGTGAAATTTTCATGGTCTCTTCCTAAATTCTGCATGCTTTAGGTTCTTGATTCTTTTAGGCCTCAGAGTTTGAAGTATAGAAGGTGATTTTTTTTTCTTCTGAATTGGCTTCTTTATGATTGGTGATTTTGATTTAGAAAAAGTCTCAGCTTAGAATTAAAAACAGGGTGCACTCTAATTTCTTGTTTGTTGACATACCCAGAAAATCCTCCCCACCCTACCCAATCTTACAAGGGATTCAATCTGTTTGGCATAGCTCTAGGGATAATTGTTAGCTTCTCATCCTTCTGACAATGAAGTCTAAGGTCTAAAGGGCAGTTACTAAGGAAAGAAACACATACTGTACTAACATATCAGGGTGCTTGAGCACCACCCAGTGGCTTTAAACTAACTCACCAGTTTTGGGGAAAGACACAGGATCCAAAGGTCCAGGGCCTCTCTAAAGCTGAACTATCTATTAACACATGAAAGCACTAGGATCCAAATTCTCTAGAACTGAATCTGTAGGTAGTTCTGATTGCACTTTGCTGACCTTCTTTCTGGAGAGATCAGACTATTAACGGTGCTAGAAAATGGAGTGTTTTGCATGTTCAGGACTCTTGGATCTTTTTTTTTTTTTTGGTACTGGGGATTGAACTCAGGGGCACTCGACCACTGAGCCACATCCCCAGCCCTATTTTGTGTTTTATGTAGAGACAGGGTCTCACTGAGTTGCTTATTGCCTCACTGTTGCTGAGGCTCTTGGCTTTTTTTGGCAAATCTGTAGCAGTATATATTTATAAGTGGTAAGCTAAAGCTCTCTTTTAAAAAAATTTTTTTTAGTTGTTGATGGATCTTTATTTTATTAATTTATTATTTATATGTGGTGCTGAGGATCGAATCCAGCGCCTCACACATGCTAGGCAAGCGCTCTACCACTGAGCTACAGCCCCAGCCCAAAAAACTCATTTTTAAAAAAGTATGAATATATGAATGGTAAAGACACATTATCACGAAATTAATGACTCAGATTATCCTCCTATGAGGAGGTACGAAGTCTAAGGAGTCCGAGGAGAAGTTAGTTTGTTATGTTAAATATATCTTTCTATACCACTTTCTACATGATCAAGATTCTCTCTCCCAATAGGCAGGGAATGGTATTTTTCCTGTTTTACATGAAGAGTAGACAAATTTCTGATAAACTTCCATTTATTATTATTCATATATTATGATAAAAATACTTGCAAAGTGGGGAAGACTTGAAAAGTGAAGTAGAAATACCAAGTAGAAACAGCAAGGGGAAAATATAGTTCATAGTTTCCCCACTAAACACAATCACTGGTACTTTGTTACTATAGTGAGCACCTATCTTGAGCACAAATTCCAGGGCCAGAATTAAGGTTGGTTTAAATCTCAGCTGGGTCATTTCATAGCTGTGAACTGGACAAATTGTTCAGCCTTCTTCATGCCTTGTTTTTTCAGTTATAGAATGGGATAGTAATAGCTCAGTGGCATAGGGTTGTTATGAGGATTAAACAAATATGTAGAGTTTTTAGAACAGTATCTATATATAGTAAGCACTGTTAGCTATTACTTTCCTTATTTATTCTTCTTCCAGCTCCTTCTTAGCATCATGAAAACTATGCACCAGGCATCCTGCTAGAAACTAATAAACTGTTTTCATGCAGGTTTTTCTTTTGTGTATTTTCTCTCTGTACTTTCTTAATAGATGAGACTTACTAAAATAAAATTTTATGTGTTTTAGATTTTAACATTATACTGTAGTATAATTTTTTTTTCTTTTTGTAGTACTGAGGATTGAACCTAGGGGTGCTCTAACACTGAGCTACATTCCCAGGCCTTTTTAAAATTTTTAGACAGTTTTGCTAAGTTGTTGAAATTGGCCTCAAACTGATTTTCCTGTCTCACTCTCCCAACTTGCTGGGATTATAGGCATGCACTACTGTGCCCAACTCCATAGTATAGTTTTTAATGACTGATAAGTGCTATTGCCTTTATATATATATATATTTTTTTTTTTTCATTGTCAATGGACCTTTTATTTTATTTATTTATACGTGGTGCTGAGAATTGAACCCAGTACCTCACACATGTGAGGCAAGAGTGCTACCACTGAGCCACAACCCCAGCCCCAAGTGCTATTGTCTTAATGTTACCATTTAGCCTGGTAGAAGATGATGATACAATTAATCATTTTATGATTAATATGAAAAATGAAGAGGAACAATAGACTTTTTTTTAAAAAAATAAGGCAAACATAAAGGTTTGTCTTGCCTTCTAAAAGCAAAAGGATGTCTGATGTATTTTGGAATCCTATATTTCTTGTTATATTTTCATTTTGTCTAGTAGACTCATTTGTTTTTTTCTCTCATCGAACACTACCTATGCATCTATGTTACAGGATATGATGTTAAGTGCTGTTGATGCCTTCTTGGAGAATTCTGACGTTAGGAGACATTCAAAGTGATAGAGGGTACACTGAGAAAAGAAACTAACTCTGATTAAGTTAAGCTAGTATTGAAGGATAAATAGGCATTTTCTGGGAAAGAAGGATGGAGAATGAAGTATTCTCAGTAGAAGAGTCAGCAATGAGTAAAATTAAAGGTTGGGAGTAGCTCTAGTATGTCCATAAACAATCATAGTATTGTGTAATAAGTGTGGAGTGCATGGTGGGGTAGAAACAGGCAGGAAGAGAAATAAGACTGACAATGCTACTTGGGCTCAGAACTGAAATTCATGTTTATAATTTACTTAGTAGAAAAAAGGAAAATAAATCAAGTTTTTTTAAAAAAATTTTTAGTTGTAGATGGACACATTATCTTTATTTATTTATTTATTTATTTATTTATGGCACATGTGCAGGGTGAGCACTCCACCACTGAGCTACAACCCCAGCCCTAAACTGAGGTTTTAAATCAGGTAAGTGAACGGTTTCAGGAAGATAACAGTGACAAGGAAAAGATGACAGGAATGACCTAAATTCAAAGCACTAACAATGATGAGGCAAAAACTTAATTAAAACCTGATGATTCAAATGAAAGGTCAGATTCAAAATGTGTTCTGAAGACGTAAAAATATTCAATTGACAAGTAAGGTGTGGTGGCAAAGGAAAAGCAGAGGAAGACATAAAGATTTCTAGCTTTGTGTGAACAGAGATGATGTTAATAGATTGCAAATACAAAAGGCAAAGTAAAGGGCTGGGAATGTAGCTCAGTGGTAGAGCACTTGCCTACTTCTAGGTTCAATCTCCAGCTTCACACACATGCACAGGCACACAAAATAAATTGGGATGGAAAGGAGAGGGAAAAGGAATAGGAAGTCTGTTTAGAAATGCTGTTTATACTAAGCCACTGAAATAGGTATAAAAAACTGGTAGTTGCACATTTATGTCTGGAGCTTGGGAGAAAGATGGGGTTTGAAATGGTAGCTTTGGGATAATCAGTATAATTGAAGCCATGGGAGGAAGTGAGGTTCTCTGCTTAGAGTATAAAAACAAACAAAGGTCCAAGAATGAAACTCTGGGGAATGCCTACATTTAAAGGGCAGACAGAAAAGGGGAGAGTTAGCAAATGATAGGCGATAGTAATAACTAGGACAAAAAGAAAAAAGCACTGCTACAGAAGACAAAGCAGAAGGGACTGTATGGTTCGTTATGTCCATAGATGAAGAGACAAGTAGTAGGACTGAGAACAAGCCAGTGATGGGCAGATGTGTGATTTTAGCTATCAGTGACCTTAGCAAAAAGCAGTTTGAAGCTGAAGTATGAATGAGAAGTAAACGATGTTAATGGTAACAACAGATTCTTGCGTAGCTTAGCAACATCTTGGCTAACAATGGGTAGCAGAGAAACAATGGTGGTTCCATGAGATTGTATCACCTAGTAACATCATAACAGTCTTAGTTGAAGCACATTCAAGTGTTCACACAATAAAATCACCTGATGACACATTTCTCAGAATCTATGAAGGGATGCGGTTGTAAATGAGATAAAGATGCAAGTAGGTGAATCCAGCTGCCTACTTCCTGTTCACATATCACAAAAAAATTTGATGTCCTCAGCAGTTCCAGCAATTGTAATGTCAGCAAATGGAGCTCCCCCTGATTTGTTAAAAAAAAAAAAAATGCCCAGAGAGGGCTGGGGTTCTGGCTCAGTGGTAGAGCGCTTGCCTGGTATGTGTGAGGCACTGGGTTTGATTCTCAGCAAGGCATATAAATAATTAAATAAAGGTCTATCAACAACTTAAACAATTTAAAAAAAATGTACCCAGATATGTCAACACCTAGAAATAACTTATTGTAGATGTAATTTCTGCTTCTAAAAAAACACATCACTCAGATTAATGTCTGGGTCCTTGGCCTTGACACTCAAGCTGTGCTGGTTCTGGGGCAATCTTGCCTTACCAATTACAATCATCTATATTCTTTTCATGGGAAGACCTGGCATGCCTACAATATATAAACCAAGGCAAAAGAAAAAAAATCAAAAGTCAAGCAAGACTTCCTTGGTCTGGTCGGTTCTAGTGTAGAGGCTTATCATCAACTCAGCTAATTCTTTTGGCTTCATTTTCTATAAACATCTCTATAGACAGGCTCTATATAATCAGTAGTGGCAAGGGATATTATCTTTTAGGAATCATATTGGCGAAGCCCAGATAAAATCTTAACATTATCATACAGTTTTTACTCAGTGTGACCTTCCTGAGATAACATCACTAGAGATGGATATTTCACAAATAATATGCAGGAAAGTACAAACACAAGACTTGAGCCTGCTTTTAATATTCTGTGTGGATTTGAGATTTTGGTTGCATCCAAAAATATGAAAAAATATATAATAAGATGAATTAGTAAATCTCTAAGATGGTGTTTATATCTGGATATAAGCACATTTTTTTAAAAACCAGGTGCCAAATGTTACTTTGATAGCTTCAGCAGGTTTTAGTAAAATCTGGAACTCTATGGCATTCTTATTTCAAATTTTGTTGCCTCAATTTTTCAATGTTCTGTGAACTTTGAGGAAGGCTCTAAGATCATAGTACATTTTCTTTGCCCCCTGAAAATAAATTTTATCAGATTCTCTCACTACAGTGGTATGTCCTTTACCATATATGGTAGATATAAATACTGGTGAAATAGCAGCTAAGGCTACCAATGAGAGACAATTACCTGGGTGCCTCTTAAGTTGGGTACCTCACATAAATTTGTTTCAGGTGGAAAAAAGTGATGAAAAATTCTTTCCCAAGTATAGTACATGCTTAGAGCCTGGAGCAAAAATTTGAATTTAATTTTGTCTATGCTAGACTAAAAATTTCACTTTTAAAGTAATATAGAAGCCAGTTGTTTCTTATATGAATATTAAGAAAAATGGCAGTTTAGAAATAATCTGGAATATTGTCAGGCAACACTAGTAACTCCTTACTATTTGGAAAAACTAGGTACTTTTCTTTAGACTTGAGCATGAAATGGATTTTCTGTATTTTTTATGGAATTGAATGTCCTTATTTTTAATCAATATGTAACTAAAGTGAATTGATATTTTTCTTTTAATCATTTAATCAACAATATTGACTGCTTCAGTTCTTACACTATAGTCTTTTTGCTTTTAATATAAACCTATGTATCTACACATGTATTTAATTGTGTCTATGATTTTTTTTGGTACCGGGGATTGAACTCGACCACTGAGCCACATCCCCAGCCCTATTTTGTGTTTTTATTTAGAGATAGGGTCTCACTGAGTTACTTAGTGCCTTGCTGTTGCTGAGGCTGGCTTTGAACTCGCAATTCTCCTGTCTCAGCCTCCCCAAGTGCTGGGATTACAGGTGTGAGACACCGTGCCCGGCTTATGTGTCTATAATGTTAGCCATTAGGTTACTTTTGGTAACTTAGGTCTGATTAGCTGGTGATTAGGTCCTGAACCACCTGATGGTGATGGAAGTAGAAGGTAGTGTTAAGTTCTTACAAAATGTTTAGTTCTTGTTAGCTTTTACTAATAAGTCTAAAATTGTTCTATTTTGACGAGATATTTTAAAATGATGAAAACTGGAATTTCTGAGCACACCTTAAACTACAAAAAAATTACCAGTGACACAGACAAAGCTTATAATAGTGTTAATGTTGAAGTCATTGCAAACTTCCATGAAGAATAACAATATCTGAAGTGTTCAGTGCAGAAACAGTATTAATTTTGGTTACGTTATTAGGAAACAAAATGCTCTGAGACGTTCCTTAGAAAAGGGAAGACAATTTTTATAGTTGTTTGAGGTGCTGCAAAACATCTACTGATATTCCCAACTGTTTAACTAAACTGGCTGTCTGTTCTAAAATCCAAGCAAGGTTTGGGTTTTCAGAATGTGAATACACTTGTGTTGTACAACATTCTAAATATGAACAATCTATCCCACTAGGACTCTTGCCACAGTTTTTGTTAAGCTCAGCATTATTTTCACAGAGTCTTTCATCTTTAGTTTCATCAATCTTTTTCTCGTCTGGAACTACATGACAAAGGTCCATGTCCTCAATGGAGTCCAATAAATCTACAACACGGGGCTGAGAAGTGATTGATTTCAGATGTTTGAGCACATACTCTTCACATTGGCCAACTGCATCCAGAAGATTATTTATTTTACTGATCAAAGTTGAACTATTGTCATGAAGGTGACACCAGGAGAGCAAAGCACTGAATGAAAATACAAACAAGAGTTAAACAGGAAAAAAATTAAAGTCAGAGGCTTTTAGAATGTTTGATGCTAAGCCCTACAAACTTCTTTCAGATAACACCATGCAAAAATGTATTAATGATAATAATGCAGGTCAAAAGCAGAAGGTAATGATGGTGAAACAGGATTTAAAAATAAGGACATTTTAAAATATATATTAGACTTAATCATATGTTTATAATTCATACTCCCTCTTTCACAGCTCTATAACTACTTTTCATGATTTTAGACTTTACCTAATAACTATGTAACTTCTCCTACAGAGAGATACATTCTAGAGAAAGATCAGAAAAAAAAGTTTCTCCTTTATGGACATCAAACAGTTTCTGAACTAGTGATTCTTAATCTTGGCCACCCATTAGAATCATCCAAGGAAGTACAATTTCCTTGAAAAGGTAAGAATTCTAGTCCTAATAGATTTAACATATTTTTTACTTTTCTAATATGGACAATACTGTTTTATTTTTACATTTCAGAAATAAAACAATGGTTATTGTGAAAAGTTATTTGTTTGTTTTTTGTTTTGGTGCTGGGGATGGAACCCAGGGCCTTGAGCATGCTCTCTGATGCTCAGCTACATCCCCAGCTGAAAAGTAATGTTTTAATAATGGAATCAACAGACATAAAAGATTCAGCAGTAAGTTAAGCTTATAAAAGATTAATTTAACCTGATGATGTGAAGATGAACAATTAATCATTTTCCTATTTATTTTTTTAAATGCATTTCAAGTCATAGTACATATATAGAGCTCAATTTTCCATCTCTCTGGTTGCAAACAAGATAAAGTCACATCATTTGTGTCTTCATACATGTACCTAGGGTAGTGATGTCCATCTCATTCCACCATTTTTGCTACTCCCATTCCCCCTCCTCATTTTCCTATTTATTAATTTATTAATCATTTCCTATAAACTATAAATCCTGGTCCTTGACAGTTGAATTTTCCAAAACTATGAACACAATAATTTTTTGTTTTGATATCTTTCTTTCATCTTCTATCCTGTTATAAAATTAGTGATTCTTTGAAATATTTTATGCCTTTCTCTACAGAGGAGAGTTTAAAAGGTATAAAGCATCAAAGAGGACAAGTCTGTCATGTTCTTAGCTCCATGTGTCATCTGACCACTTGGCTTTGTTATATGCCATTATTGCTATGAAATCCTGACAGATACTCAGTGCTCAGGACAAGAACAAATGGAATAATTTTTCAATTACTAACTATAATTTTCATTATGTACTTCTGGTCTAGAGGTCTATCATACTGTGCTCTGCCATATGTGCAAATACTAAGAGCTTTATTCAAAATCTGAACTTCTTTTAATTAGAGATTGATGGTAGTTTGGGTAGCAAAAGTATATATATCTTCCTACCATTTGTTTGCAAAAATGGATAACTTCTGGTTTTCATGTTAAAGTGAATGAACTAATAATGATTTTTACTTTTTGTTTGCTTTTTTTTGTATTGGAGAATGAACCCACCAGCACTTTATCACTAAGCTACATCCCCAGCTCTTTTTAAATTTTGAGACAGGGTCTTGCTATGTTGTTTAGACCTTGCTAAAGTGCTGAGGCTGGCCTTGAACTTGTGATCCTCCTGGCTCAGCCTCCCGAGTTGCTGGGATTACAGGTGTGCACCAGTTGGTCGAGCTAATTTTTACTTTTTGAAGGTAGTGTTATTCAATTTTGTGCATTCAACACCAGGGAAAGCACTTTAGTTTAAATACTTTATTTTTACTTTTCATATTACTTTCATAAAAATTCTCCAGTAATAGTGACATTATAATTTAAAATTACCTCAGTGTTCCTCTGAGTTGTCCATAGTTTATAATGACTTCTGCACCTTCTTTATAACCTTGATTGAAGCCCTGTTGGAGAGTAACTGCTTTGCCAGCATCTAGTCCATCTCTATAACCTTCCTAAAAATAAAGAATAGTGGTTGTAACTAACACCAAGTGAACCATATGAAGGCTTTTCTAGAAAGGCATAGTACTAATTTAGAAAATTGATGATGAAACAGGCCTTTACTATGTTGTTAGACATACTATGTCATCCCACTTTTGAAGTCTAGACTTAATAAACAAATTTTAAACACTTGATTCTTACACAATTTTAAACAATGTCTTCACAAAAAGGAAACATGGAAAATTACATGTCTGGCTCCTAAGCGATAGATTGGAATGGTATAGGTGGGTAAGGAGGACAGTAAAGTAGCAAAAGAGTAAACTGTTTTAGAAAAAGGAAGATGGGAAGTTTGGCTTTAGAAATTTTGCTTGATAACTAAATTTGACTAAACTGCAAATTCTCTGTAGGTAGAGATTTTGTCTTGCATCTCCCAAAGGTGTCAGAGCACTCAGTATTTACTGGACTAGCCCCAGTCTCAAATAAAGCATTTCTGAAATGGATGGCATGGCTGTTGGACCAAGTAAATATTATTTTATTGAAACATTAAATTAGGGAAGATGCCTAATTACAGCTCTAAGGGCATAAGGCTGGTAAAAATATTATATGGATGCAGATTTTACCATTTAATTCTCATCCAGAACTAAGTTCTGAGTGCTTGACCTTAAAATTAAACGTATTCTCAATGAATAGTGAGACAAGGAAAGAACACTGTGAATTTACCAAATAAAAAGAAACCAACTTTTAATATTCTCTTACCCAGCCACCAGTGTTTCGTACTTTCCCCTACTGTCCTTTGACAACGTTCTTAAGCTCAACCTTTGCCATATGACTTATTCACTCCTAACTTTGGGTTCCCCACCCATTCAAGCAACACCTGTAAACTGTGTCCTGTGACAGCCATAATTAGTACAGTCAGCGTACGTTAATCCTCCACCTCTTTCCCTGTGATCCTCCTCAAAGTGCAAACTCTTGAAAGTCCGGATAAAGTTTTATTTTAGTCTGTCCGGGCTTGTATCGCAGTCCTTAGGTTTACAAAGAACGCGCAATAACCTTCCCTGCCTCCCATTCCAGCTTGAATGCCCTAACTGTAGGCTACTGGAGTGGTGAATGTAGGGACCTGTTAATATACACACTCAACCACCAGCAGGTTCGGACACATACTAGATGTTGAACTGGATATTGTTGATTGAATGGGTCCCATATTCCTTGCTTTGCCCCTTGCTTGAGTAAAATAAGTCAGGTGATAATGCGCTGTTTCACACGCTCCCAAGTAACCCACTGGGAAACCCCAGCAGGACGCGGCCCAGATTGGCAACCAAGCCATAAGGAGGCAGCAGGCCGGGCAGGGACCACGCTGGACAGAACTTCTTCACAACTCCGCGCATTCCTCCCCGCAACCTGGGACCCCGAGGAGCGCCCCCGGCCGCTACCCAGGTTTACTTTGACTCGTCTCTGCATGTGATTCCGCCATTCCCGCTGCGCCAGAAGCGACTCGTCCGCTTCCTCATCAAACACGTCCCCCTCGTCCGCAGGGCTCGGGATGGAGGACGCAGCTTGAACCCACGACATCCCCGAGGCAACGGCGGAGGTCGCAGACCTCCGGAAATGTCGGCAAGTCCTTCCGGCCCGAGGGGCGGGGCGAAGTGGGCGGACCTGCCTTGGACGCGGCTGCGCGCGGGGTGGGCACTGCCCGGGCGTCGCGCGTGTACCCTGGCTGGTGCGGGAATCTGTTCCTTCTTAGTGTTTTGGGCCTCTCTCCGTTGGCACCAAGTGTGGACGTGCTCCTATTAGTTGTGGGAGAGGCGCATTCCTCCCTCACCGGGCCTAAGCGACCTTGATCTCCGCGAAAGGCAGCCCAGACCCTCGGTGTAACACTTTATGTTCCCATGGCAGCCTTTATGGTAGTCTGGGTTTTGCCAACCTACGCGTTCGTGAAACCGTTCCTGTGGGGTGATGGCCGGCTATTGTCCAGAGACTCTCTTTTAGAATTCCCCTCGGTGTGTTTGAGCGATTTGACGACCCGACATCTTTTAATTGTTAGGAGAGTAACCAATATAATAGATCAAAAAGTTGAGTCGGAGGCCGATTTGAGATCAGTAAGAAATATTAAGAGTACATTTGTAAAACCAATACAGTTTTCTTCATTGATTCGCATTATCCGTCCCTGCCTTCCATTCCTGCTTATATACCCTAAATGTAGACTGTTAGCTAGTTGAAGGTTAGGGTTAATATATAATCAAGCGCCAGCAGGTTCTCACACATACTAGATGTTGAATCAGATGTGAATGAATGGGTATCAGTAGTATGCCTGCTTTGCCCTTTGTGTGAATAAAATGAGTCATGTGATAATAATGATTTGTTCAATTAATACATTTTCTTCAACACCTACTTTGTGTCAGGCACCATGTAAGCCTTTTAAGATACATCAGTGAAAAATACAGGTAAAATTTCCCTGCCCTTGTGGCCTTTTTGTATTAGTGTATAGTTAACAGAGGATAAACAATACAAAATATATAAGTAATTCATGCAGGCTGTTTGAAGATCATAAATGATAAATGGTACAAAAAGAATTTTAAACAAGCAAAATGACAGAGTGTGTGGGGAAGTGGGTGGTTGGTACAGGTTACAATTTTACTTTTTTTTTTTTTCTGGGGATTGAACCCAGGATCTTGTGCATGCAAAGCACATGTTCCATCACTGAATTACCCAAGCCTCAAGGTCACAACTGTAAATCTTCAAAAAGAATTTTGTAACCCATAAATATAAATACATAGATATATACCAAATACAAAATATGTATATATTAATATAAAATACGTAAAAATGTAGGCATATGTTAACTAGAAACAAAATGTCAGTAAAGGAAGCAATAAAGATAACAACTGAAATGAATAAAATACAAACTTGTATGAATAAACCCAAAAGCTGGTTCTTTGAAAATATCATGTCTCTGATTAAAAAAAAAAAAAAAGAACAAAATTGTACAAGGTAGGAATTAGAAAGGAGGTAACCACCAATGCAGGAGAATATTAAAATATTATAAATTACTAATTAAAACTCAAGAGTAATATAGTTGAAAATCTAGGAGATGTGAGTGACTTCCTAAAAATATTGACTTATGAAATAGAAAACTTGAAGAAATTAATTACCATAGAAAAATTGGAGATAGTACAATCAGATATTAAGATATTTCCTTTAAAGTGTAGAAAATAGAGGGCTTCTGATGATCATTATTTAACGTTTTTTTGGAGACCAGGGAATGCAATAAGAGAGGTAAACAAAGAAATCTGTATAAATGTTGGATAATGAATGATGAAATTTTTTTTCTGATTATATAATTGTATGCCTAAAAAATGATAGGAACTTCAGTTAAAAGCAACAGAATAAGGTAATTTGATAAGGTTCTTGAATATAAGAAAAACAGACAATAGTCCCTTTTTCATTTTAATTATTTAGAGATGAAATTAGTTAAGTATTCCTTTTGTGATACCAAAAATTATTAAATAAGATATTTATTTACATATTTGTTTACTATTTAGTATGTATTTGGTATAGTATTTATAAATGTCAGAAACACATGTTAAAAATCAGGCAGTAGCATGCATATATTTTCAGCATACAGTTTGATGAGTTTTGGCAGATTTATACCCAATCAAAATACAGAAAAATTCCATTACCTCAGAAAATTCCTTTATACTCATTTTCAGTCTATTCCCACCCCCAGTACTCTTGATCTGATTTCTATCACTATAGTTTTGACAGTTTTGGATCTTCATAGAAATGAAATCATATATGGTCTTTGATGTGTTTTGTTTCTTTAACTAAACATAATGTTTTTGAGATTCATTTATGTAATTGTATGTGCCAGTAGTTTTTATTGCTAAATACTTAAATATTGTTTTCATTGTATGGATATGCCATGATTTGTCCATTTGTCCATACTTGTTGGACATTTGTATTGTTTCCAGTTTTGGGCTTTTCTGAATAAAGCTGCTATGGACATTAGCATGTGTGTGTGCGCGTGGTATTGGGGATTGAATCCAGGGATGCTTTACCCTTGCAGTATATCCCTAGTCCTTTTTATTTTTTGTTTTGAGACAGGGTCTCACTAAGTTCCCCAGGCTGGCCTCAAACTTATAATCTTCCTGTCTCAGTCTCCCAAGTAGCTGGGATTACAGGAATGCACCACCATGCGTGGTTTTGTATCTTTTAAAATTAAATCTCTGCCATTAAAAAATTGAGTTATCTCAATTTTTTAATGTGTTTTAAAGATTCTTTATGTTTTATGTTTTATGGACATAAGACCTGTGTCAGATACATGTGTTACAAATATATTCTTTATACTAATTATATCCATCAGGAGACAGAGACAGGAGTGTCCAGTGTATGCGGTTACTAGAGAGTCAGGAGCATAAAGTCTGTGAAAGATACAAAGAGGCATATACATGGTGGCATATTACATACCTGTAATTCCAGTGTCTCAAGAGACTGATTCAGGAGAATCACAAGTTCAAAACCAGTCTTACCAATTTAGTGAGGTCCTAACCAACTTAGGGAGAACTGTTTCAAAATAAAAGTAAAAAGGACTGGGGATGTGACTCAGTGGTTAAGTGCCCCTGGGTTCGGTCCCTAGTACCAAAGGAAAAAAAAATCAAACAAAAAGGAGAGAGTATGATTAGGCAGGGTAAGCCTTTAGGAGGTGATGCTGATCTGGTCCCTGTGACAGGGAAGGAAGGTGGAAGCCGAATCAGGCAGAGGGCTTCAGATTGTAACATAGATCTGATGATGTCTTGACCAATGTATAAGGGACCTCTGGAGCAGAGCAAGAGGGGGCATGCATTTGGCATGCCTGGCTGGTTCTTACTAACCCTGCCACACTCAATTACTGGTTGGGGGACACTCAGGAAGAGTTTGGCCTTAGCTAGAAATCTGAGGCAGATCCTGTGGACATTAACAGTTGGAGGCTGTAGCTAACTATGCCTTCAAGAACCAGATGATCTTTCAAAGTCCTTCTAAGTTTCTTCCAAGTGTGTGATTCCATTATTTTCAAAATAGCATTCTATTTTCTTTGTTTTTTTTTTAAAGAACTGTAAATAACTATGACATCGCCTGCATAAATTTTGGTGTCACAGTGTGAACTTACTCCAGAGTATTTAGTAAACTTATCTTGTAGCTCAGTGTCTCTTATATTAATACTCTATAATGGGGTCAACCTTTAGGATTCATTGTATTTTCTCCTCATTCTTTGGCTTATCATTTATCCCTGTCTTTTCTTTCAAAGCCTTCAACAATTCTTTTTTATGTCCTATTTCCCATCTCCTGCTAAGTTTCATTCTTTATCTCAGTCTTCCACACTTTATTTGTGTCTTTTGCAAACTGTGCTTTTGTAGTTGACATAATAAACTCTTAAGAGGGCACAGACCTTTTCTCAAATCTTCTTCAAAGTTTCTAGCATACTGACTTTAATCATTCAGTCTTTGGCAACCAGCCAGCAGAACTGATTTCCATATGCCAAGGGAAATACTTTTCCCATTTTTCCTTGTCCCATCTGAACTTTCATATGTTCTATCCTTAGTGGTATTCAGCAACTAATTCCTTTGGTACCATCTTAATTGCTTATATCGGGTTTGCTCTAAGGCTATGTAATATGTATTAGAAAAATACAATTGTTGCTCATGGTAAAAATAGATGAGAGAGCATTCAAAATATAGCTTCTAAAGAGAAGACTTTGGAATAAGAATAGTAGATTTCTGGTTAGCATTGCATCCTTTATTTTAGAGTATTGTGTCTATAGAAGACCCCACTTATAACATGGCTGTCAAAGCTAAGAAGAAAAGCATTATTCTGATACAGGATGCTTGTTGATTATTAAAACAGATGAAGTATAAATGTTAAATAGGAAGACTGATTAATATTTATAATGGCCAATTGAGGGACAGCTATGTCTAAAAGCATTTAAGCATGTTTGTTTATCTCATCTTTTCATAAAGATCCTTCCTCACCTCCAAGCTCTCTTGTAGCTATTGCTCTATGCTTCTCTTTCTCTTTACAACCAAACTTCTTCAAAGACTCACTTCTGCATCTCTCACTTCAACTCATGGAATTTGACTTCTAATCCCTCTATGCCATTTAAAATGAGACTGAGGCAGTGGAGGCAATTTCCACAATATTTTTGAAGTTGATTCTCAAATGTCTCCCTCCTTGCTCTCTCTCCTCTGTGCATCAGACTAATGTATCTAACTGCCTGCAGGGCACCTCTGCTCAGATTTACCTTAAGAATTTTAATGTATCAGATCTGAATTTATATTTGTTTTTCCTTCCAGTGTTCTTTCTTCCCCTATGTTCTCTAGCTTCTCGCTACTCAGATCGTGATGACAACACCTGTGATATCAGCATCACCTGGGAGCTTGTTGGAAACAGTCTCTGGTCTCAACCCACAACTATGGGATAAGAATCTGCATTCTTGGGTGATTAGTATTCATAATTGAGTCTCAGAAGGATTACAACTCATTGAACAGCATCATCACCTACCCATTGCCCAAGTCAAGACTCCTTTTTTCCTGACTCCTTTTTTGCTCTTCATGGCCACATCAGCTTGTTTGCCATGTCTTAAATATATGTAAGATTTGTCCATTTTCCTCCATTCTCATTGCCACTTGCCTAGTTCAGGGTACTATCCCATCTTACTTGGATATTGTAACAGCTTCCTTAACTGATCTTTCTGCCTTATGTTCCATCTTCCCTCTATGCCATTTCCCTACTCAGTCAAAAGCATTATTCCTAAGGTAAAATCTCACAGGGCCATCCCTTGCTTAATTATCTTCAGGACTTCCTGATTGCTGTCAAGATAAAGTACGAATGCCTTTACGTGGCCAGCAGTGCCTTCTGTGGTCCAGCTCCTGTTCACCTCTCTGGCCTCAGTTCTTGCTACCCTTCACTGATACACATCTATTTTCAGACTTTTCCCATGTGATTTTTACTCTGTCTGGAAATGTACCTTTTCCCTTTACTAAAGGTGACTTATATTTCAGCTTTCAGCTTGGGTGTCATTTCATTTGGAACTTTTCTTTGATTATCTGGGTTAATTGTCCCACCTACATATGTTATAGTCTTAACACTTTGTTTATAAACACCTAATTGTCTACATTCTTTACTAGCCTATAAGCTCTTTGAGGCAGGGACTATGTGTTCTAGTTATCTATTTTATTCCTAATGCCTTGTAATAAATACATAATTAGGAATAAATATTTATTAAATGAATGACCAATTATTTATTATTCAATAATTTATTAATACTTAAATATTTAAAAATTGTTAAACAATTTATTAAATGATTTAATTAATTTAATTAAATTCTTCAAACACGACATTTTAAGCAATTTCAAGTTCCAGTTGTAAATGTGCAATAATAAATCCATATTAAGAATTTACTAAGATTAGGGTGTTACAGAGGAAGGCAGGGTGGGCTAGGCAAGACACAAAAAAGATGAATAATAATTTCAAAATGAACTTTTGTGAATTTAAAAATCTTTCCTTACCAATTTTATAACCATGTTTTTAATATTTATTTTAAGGTCTGTACATTTAATTGATTTTAGTGTGCATTATAAACATCCTGACACTTGTTTTTTTCCCATATTATGTTTCTGGTTTTAATTTATCTCCTAGTTTTGAAGTCTTCAGTTTTTCCAAGCAGTGACTCATGAGTAGGATGTTTTCTGGGTTTGTGTATATCTGATGTCAATGTTGTTATTCTTGTCTCCTGTTTCTTTGATTCCGTAACCCATCCTATTACTTTAAACTTTTAGGTCACTTTGTTATAAGCTTGTTCTTTAAACAGATATATATCCCACACAGACACATGCTATATATGTAAGGTATAATCTGAGAGTTCTTTAATGGGGATATTTAGCTCAGAAACATTTGTTAAAATTTGACCATGTATTAGATTCGAAGGATGAAGTGATATGCAAAAAAGCTTTATTCCCTTCATGAGGACAGAGAAGAGGATGATAAAACTCAGGAGAATGGGAGCAGGTCCCTGGGAACAATAGTATTGAAGAGTTAGATAGGCTGTCAGGAGACAGGCAGGGTGTTAGTGATGATTGTGGTGGTTATGGTGCAGGCAGTGGAGATGGAGATCACTGTGGTGACGGTGGTGGTGGCAATGTTGGTGGTGGTGGCAACAGTAGTAAAGGCCTCTGGCTTCAAGGGGGTATCAATGAATTCCTGTCTCATTATCAAAGGTAAGAACAACCAGGTCTGACTCCTTTGGACCCAAAAAGTACCTCTTAGGATTTTTAGGCATAACAGAACAAGCCCCTCAGGGAAAGACTGATGGAAGGAACTCCAAGCAGTTTTGATTGTCAATAATTATTTCTCCCCCACCATGACATATTTAACGCAGTGATTAAATCTCAAGCTAGGTACTGTGACAGATATAGTGACAGAGACAAATGAAGTTTAGCTTCTTGTCTTCTTCACATCTTGGTCTTCTCTTTTCATCTTCCAGGTTTCTCTCTCTTTGGGATGGGCCTAGTAGAGGAGTTATGAGTGCTTCCCATTTTCCACAAGATCTGGCTTCTGGGCAACTGGAAATGCACTGCATTATATTTAAATGACTCTTGACTGTGAAGGCCATGTAACCTATTAAGGTCTTGGTCTCACTGGGGCCAGCACTTTCCCATGGGATGATTTCTTGAACTAGTTCTCTCAGTACATCTTTGGAAAGAAGCAATTATGAAAAGGCCCTGTATTTATTCAAGGAATTTCTCTGGAGGATCTCCACTTACTACCCGCTTCCAATGTTATCAGAAAGATTACTTTGGAAAGAGATGTACAGTCTGTTCCCACTAGAAATATAATAGACATTGCTAATACTATTGCCTGGTTCTTGTCTCTTTTCTGGCTACCCACAATAATATACTTCCTAACCTGTAGAACATGAGTAGGGCCGTATATGACTCATGCAGGCCAGTGACTAGTAAGTGGCAAGGATACTCTTCACTCCCTAGCTTGAGCCATAATGCTCTTGCCTGAGCTCCAGCTTTCTCCTGCTCTGATGCAGCAATGCTAGTTGTCACATCGAAATGGTGGAGCCACAGATAGAGTGAGCCTGGATCTCTGAGTTACTACCCAGAGGGAGCTGCCCTGGAGAGCTGCTGGATCTGTGGTAGACTTTGTAGGTAGAAGAAATGAACTCTTACTAGTTTAACCACTAAGATTTAGGGATTAACATGTTACCTGGTAGAGCCCTACAAATACAGGTGCTATATGTGCTCTGCCTGATCTACCTGGGTGTTTCCCCATACACTCCATGGGTTCAAACAGTACCTCAGTATTTCAACTCTTTCATCAAATCACTTCCGAGGATTAGACTTGCGTATTTAGCTAAAAAATGGATATCTGCACCAAGAGGTTCAATGAGAAGCTTGTACTTAATATGTCTAAAACTGAACTTACTGTCTTTGCCTTCGTTTTTCTCCTATATTCTTGATATCAGTTTCACCACCATGGTCTCTTTCTTTGACATGCAATATTGCATGAATAGTTAAACACAAGATAGTCTATCTATGTGAAAATATCTATATACTACTACTCAGCCATAAAAATAAGTGGATTATTGATATATAGTTAAGCTATGGAATAAATCTAGGTGCCCTTCAATAGATGAATGGATAAAGAAAATGTGGTATATATACACAATGGAATATTACTCAGCCATAAAGAAGAATGAAATTATGGCATATTATCAACCACAAGAATGGGAAGTTATACTCAATGTATGTATGATATGTCAAAATACACTCTACTGTCATGTATAACTAGCAAGAACAAATAAAAAATAAAGTGAAAACAAGTAACAACAATAACAACAAAAAGATGGCTAGCAGAACAAAAGTGAAGAAAAGGGAAAATAAACTCCAAAAATGTAAGTTGAAGCATACACAAATCCAAGATTAAAACATACAACATACAAAACTGGAAATAAAAAATAATTTTTGGGATGTTAAAGTTGTTATATTCACCTGTGCAGTTATTTATCTTATAATTAGAATCTAATTGGTTAAAAAGAAAACAGATTTTGAGCCCTGATGGTAGATTGCTTGTGTTCAGTCAAAATTCATCCCCATAGTTTCCAGCTGTGTGATCTTGGACTTAATTTTCCAGTGCTTCAATTTCTCATTCATAAGTTCAAGATTATGCTATAAATTATAAGATGTCTTATTTCATTATGGACCACTTAAAAACACTGCAATTAAGCTGGGTGCAGTGGCACATGCTTGTGATGCCAGTAGCTCAGGAGGCTGAGGCAGGAGGATGGCAAATTCAAGTTGCTGATGGCTCAGCAACTTAGCAAGACTCTGTTTCAAACAACAACAACAACAACAAGAAAAAACAAGTTTTCCAGTATTTGTTATTATTGTCTCCCCTTATTTATTCCCTTTGCTTATAACATTCTCTTATAGCTTTATTTTCTAAAATACTGATTTTCTCTATTTGTTCTTCCAGTTCTCTATTTTAACTTATTTCATCATGCATTTTCTTCACAATCAAACATTTCTCTATTTCACTCCACTCTTATTTGAAATCAGCTTGAGGTATAATTGACATACAATACATTACAAATTTTAATAATGTATAATCTGATAATTTTGACTTATGTATCTACCTTTGAAGTCATCACCACAATTAAGATAATGAACATACCAACCATCCCGAAGTTTTCTCATGTATCCTTTATTTTGTGGTGTTGGGGATCAAACCCAGGGCCTCATGCATGCCAGGCAAGCACTCTACCAATAATCCACATCCCCAGCCCTTTCCTGTGTTTTTCTAATAATTTCTTCCTGCTTCTCTTTGCCCTTACACCTGCCTATCCTCAGGCAAACACATATCTACTTGCTGCCACTGTGGGTTGGTTTGTATTTTCTAGAGTGTCATTAAAATGAACAAATAGGGTATGCATTGCTTTTTGTATGGCTTCTTTCACTCAGCATACATATTTTGAAATTTATATTGTTATGTGTATCACTAGCTACCCTTTTTAAAATTGTATTTCATTGTATGTGTGTGCCACAATTTGGTTATTACCAAAATAACCAAATCAAACCAAACCCTACAACCCTGATAAGAACATTCATGTAAAGGCCTTTATATGGGCATGTGCTTTCATTTCTCTTGGGTTAATATCTAGGAATGGTTGGATTATATGGTTGGGTTGTTTTTTCTTGTTTTAGTACTGGGGATTAAACCCAGGACCTCGTACATGTTAGGCACACATCCTACCACTAAGCTACCCCTTTATGGTAGGTTTGAAGAAATTGTTAAACTGTTTCATGAGATGGGTGTAGCATTTTATAGCGTGTGTCATCATCCAGCACTACAAGAGAGTTCCAGTTCCTTCAGGTCCTCACTAATACTTAGTATGGTTGGTATTTTTAATGATAACGATTCTGATAGGTGTATAGTGGTGTTCTAATGTGGTCGTGATGTGTGTTGCCCTAATGACTAATGATGTTGAGAATCTTTTCATTTCTGTATCTTTGATGAAACATCTGTTCTCTCTCTCTCTCTCTCTTTCTCTCTCTCTCATTTTCAGTATTGGAGGTTGAACTCAGGGCCTCACACTTGTTGGCAAGTACTCACCACTGAGCCACTCCCCGCCCCATTCTAACCTTTTGTACTGCATGTTTTAATAATGGACAAGGTCATATCAAGAGGGAGATTTATAGCCCTTTCTTCTCTCTTAGCCTTCCTTTTCATTCCCTTACAGAATCTAATTCTTTTTAAAGAAACTGCCATTTCAATACTGTGAATTTTCTTTTTGTTTGTTTTCAACCAAGTTAGCTTCTTTGCATGAGTCAGGAAGTGATGACACTTGTGAAATCAAACATTGTACAACTTATACTATTGATGGCTAGGTTGTCCTTTAGGACACTGTTTATGCTATCCAATGTAACCTCTGTGAGATCCTACAGAAGTAAATTTCTCTTTAGACTTAGCACAGGAATAGTTGAGTTTCTATTGAGTAAAGACTTTGTTTTTATCTTAAGTTTATATGAATGATGCAACTGACCATATTTTGCTTTCTTTGTGGACTGCTAGAATCCTTGGATTTTAATTTGTGCTTTACCTCTGGTAAGTTGGGCTTCATAGGCTGACATAGTATGCACAAACTTCACTCCTCCATCCCTCTTACTTTATTGCTCTGTGATGGTTTAGATATGAGGGGAAAGTTCATGTGTAAGACAACACAGGAAAGTTTAGAGGTGAAATGATTAGGTTGTGAAAACCTTAACCTAATCAGTGCATTAATCCACTGATATGGATTAACTGGGTGGTAACTATAGACAGATAGGGTGTGTCTGGAAGAAGTAGACCATTAGGGGTGTCTTTGGGGTTTATATCTTGCTATGTCCTAAACAGCTTTCCTCTATCACACCTTTCCATCCAGCTGTTCTCCCTCATAGCCCAGAGCCATGGAGTTAGCCATCAATAGACTGAGACCTCTGAAACCATGAGCACCAAATAAACTTTTCCTGCTCTACATTGTTCTTGTCAGATCTATTGGTTACAGTGGCAAAAAGTTGACAAAACATACTCTTACTTTCCCTCCATATTTTTAATTGATTTTATCTTGCTGTGTTATGTAATTTTGAAAGATACCTTCAATACCTGTGTGTACATGTGTGTATGTGTGAAAAGGCATGGTTAAAAAACACGTGCTAACAGAGAGTCTTTGTGGGGTGAAAACACCTTCAGTTTTTGGAGAATCAGAAGGAAATGAAATTCTCTATGGCATCTTTTTAAACATAGGCTTTTTATCTTGCAATAATGTTAAATTTATAAAAATATTGCAAAGATAGTATGGATTTCCTGTATATCCCCTAGCCTGTTTTCCCATTGTTAACATCTTATATTACCATGGCACATTTGTCAAAACCAAGAAACAGAACATTGATACATTACTATTAAACTCATGACTTTATATGGATTCACAAGTTTATTTTATTATTATTATTATTTTTTTGCCGTACTGGGGATTGAACCCAGGGGCACTCTACCACTGAGCTAGCCTCAGCCCATTTTATTTTTTTATTTTGACACAGGGTCTCACCAAGTTGCCCAGTCTGGCCTTAAACTTGTAATCTTCTGCTTCAGCCTCTTGAGTAGCTGGGATTATAAGTTAGTACTGCTGCGCTCAGTTTGAATTTCACATGTTTTTAAAATTTATGTTCTCTTTTCTTCCAGGATCCAATCCAGTATATTACATTGCATTTAGTTGTCATGTGTCCCCAGATTTCTCTGGTCTTAACTTTTTTTTTTTTTTGCTTTGATAGTTTTCCATGAGCTTGACAGTCCTGAGGACTACTGGCCAGGTATACTATAGAACAGCTCCTATATGCATTTAGCTGATGTTTTTCAGAAATTAAATGGAGTTATGGGTTTTTGGACAGAATACCACAGATATGAAGTGTCCTTTTGTCACATTGTATTGGGGATATATAATACCACATGACATCACCAGTGATATTAAGATAGTGATTGTGTGGTTTCTCCATGGTAAAGTTACAACTTACTTATTTCCATATATTATCTTTGAGAAGTGAATCACTGAGTCTGGTCTACCCTTAGGCTGTTTGGGAATTTTTCATAAGGAAGATTTGATTTGCTTCTCATCTGCCATTTTTGTAATTATTAAATCATTTGTTTAATATATTTATTTTATACTTTAGATGATGTTTCAATACTACTTTTTTGGTTGTTGATCAAATTGTTCTAATTTTGGCCATTGGGAGCTCTTTCAGGTTGGCTCTTTTATCCTTTTGCTCTGCTTCCATAGTGTTTCTCTCTCTCTCCCTTCCTGCTCCCTCAGTTTTGGGGATCAAAGCCAGAGCCTTGTACATGCTAGACAAGTGCTCTACTGGGCCACATCCCAGTCCATCATTTTGTTTGTTGAGATTTTCTTACTTTCCAGTATTACAAGATGCTCCAGGCTTATCTTGTATTTTCTCTACTCTAGCCCTAGAATCAACCATTTACCATTTCTCCAAGGAACTTTGTTCTTTTTATTGCATGGCATTTATCAACCAAGGTCTAGGAGCTGGTTGTGCTTATTGTTACTGGGATGTTTTTGCTTTTAGACTCTCCAGAAGTACAGAATTAGAGACTTGTGTATGTAACTATACACATCTGTAATTATTTCTGTGTCTATCCAACTAATTATGTATTAAGCTAAATGTGATAGCTATGACTC
The DNA here is from genome assembly GCA_004024805.1 of Geosciurus inauris. Lineage (NCBI taxonomy): Eukaryota > Metazoa > Chordata > Mammalia > Rodentia > Sciuridae > Geosciurus > Geosciurus inauris. The sequence goes on along the minus strand of PVHX01005714.1, from coordinate 72,307 downwards.
TAATTCAGACCACAGAGTTCATTCTAGCTTTCCTTTGTGCTTATCTATAACTTCCTTCTCCAACAGTGAGAAACCTGGCTTCCACCACCCACCATCCATTTACTTATTTCCTCAACCCTACCTAAAGAGCAGTTGCAGAATTGTTAATGCATACCTGTCTTTAGTACATTCAAAAATTTAAAGATGTTTACTCATTATCACTCTTTGAAGAACACAAATATTTTCATTGTGTGTGTGTATATGTTTCAAATGTGTATATCTAGAAGAAGGAAAGAGAATTCAGATATGTCAAAAACTGAAGATTTGAAATTGTTCAAATTCTTTTTTCATTTTTTTGACACTGTTAAGCTTGATTTGTATGAAATATATTGGAGTAACACATAGTTACTGAACTTGTAAAGCCGGGGCACGAGTATTTAGGTCAGCTTTGTCCAGGCTGAGGGTTATCACACAGTGTTTGAATGAGCTTAGGTTTTAGTAAGACCTAGATTTTAAAATCTTACTTCTACCATTTCTTTTTTTTTTTTTTTTTGGTACTGGGGATTGAACTCAGGGGCACTGAACCACTGAGCCACATCCCCAGCCCTATTTTTTGTTTTATGTAGAGACAGGGAGGGTCTCCCTGAGTTGCTTAGTGCCTTGCCGTTGCTAAGGCTGGCTTTGAACTAGCGATTCTCCTGTCTCAGCCTCCCAAAGTGCAGGGATTACAGGCATGCACCACCACGCCTGGCTACTTCTACCATTTCTTAGCACTGTGTTGCTAGGTATGTAATCTAGCCTCTTTGAATGCTCTTGTCTGTAATGTGGGAGTAATTGTTCTTTTCTCATAGGGTTGATATTAGGATTTACTGGAATTGCATAATAAGTGTCTTCTCAGACTTTGGTGCTTTACTCAATACATGCTGGCTTCCTTCCCTTTCCACCATCTCCTGAAGCTTGTGATTAAATTAATCCTTCTATTCTGGGACATTCATTTTATACAATAGAATACCTCTTATCTGAAAGATCAGTGCAGACAATCCCATTTCATTAAAGAGCTAGTGATTTAATAATTTACTTAGAAACAAGCTGTGACTTTCATTAGGAAACTCATTTGACATATGTGCAAAGAATCACTATTATTTTCCTACTGGCAAGAAAGCTGATGGAATATAAATACTTTACAAATGTGCACTGAACACTTACCCGCGTGCAGTGCCTGTACCTGAAGAAATATCATAGAGTGCCCTGCAGTAGATGAGGCTCAACATAAAATTTGTCACTTCTCAACCACTTGAAATATGGTCCCATTTCTTATACCCCATGCTTATTTGATAATGTCAGTCTGCCTCTTTATTTCATTCGCTGAAATGACACAGGCTTGTTTTATAATTTGCCAAATGATTGAAGGTGCCAAGCGTGTTGCTATTACCACAATAATGTCTCTGATTTCTAGTTCTTAAAGAAGAAGAGAGGACAGTGAGCATTTAGCTTGAGGCAGATGTGTTGTGTGAGAATATATATTCTCAGCAAGTTGTTTGTGATTTTTTTCTTCTGTATAGCCAGAGGTGCAGAGGGACATATTTCAAATTTCCATTGGCAAGGAAGGGCTCCCTGTTCTTTTATACGGATTTGTAAAATTCCATCCCTTTGAATCTTGTCAGTGATCCCTGGACATCCTCCAGGCTTTCTTTCATAAAGCTTTCAACGCAGATAGCTGAGTGGGCCAGGCAGGCAAAGGATATGTGGGTGCGTGCTTGCCTGCATGTGCATGCGTGCTGTGTGCCTATCTGAAGCTGCCTTGATTGAAATGCCAATATTCTGTCGCTTTCTGGTCTGGATTTACTATAGCAATAAAATGGAAGCGTCTCCCCGCATAGTGAAGTGTAGCAGTTGAGCCTCACCATTTATTTACTTGAGTCAGTTTAATGGAGATCAGTGCTCTGTTCCTTTTTGGTTCCTTTCTTGGTTCTTTTTGGTTCCAGCCTCTCATCAACTGTTGAGATTAGGGAAAAGCATTTCCCTGGAGCTGTGTCAGCTCTTCCTGTGGGAGAGGGCAGGAATCACACTCAATCTGCAGGGATGACGGGTATGAGTAGAACTTGCCAAGAGTTTTATTGTTTGAAGATGTCTACGTTTTTCTAGTTTCCACTTCTTTTGGAAAGAACAAATCATAAAATGTTGGCAAAGAAAAGTTTTTACTTCTTCCCGAATCATCAGATAAAGGATAAAGGAAATTGTCAAGCTATACAAACTACTCTGTGGTCTGCAGGTTCAAAAAACACACTTCATAATTGCTCTCAGAATTCTTCATGGCCTGAAGCTTTTGAAGTTTGAGAGCAAATGACAGGAAAGAAAATTAAACAATAGTCATCTTATTAGGAGAAAAGACCCCGGATATTTCTTTTATTCTTTGGGGGTATATTTGGATTCAAAAGTTGACTGGTCCTTTAAATCAGGATTCTGAAAAAATAAAATCTTGGTAATAGACATCACCAAATATAGTCACATGTCACATAATGACAGTTAAAAGAACGATGGTCTACATATATGATGGAGGTCCTATAGGACCATAATGGAGCTAAAAAATTCCTATTGCTAAGGATTTTTACTTTACCTTTTCTATGTTTCTATATGTTTAGCTACACAAATACTTATTTTTGTGTTACAATTACCTGCACCTTTCAATATAGTAACATGTTGTACAGATTTGTAGATTATAAAAACAGGGTTTGCCATATAGCCAGGTAAAAAAAATCTAGCAGGCTATATCATCTGGGTTTCTGTAAGTACATTCTATGATGTTCACACAATGAAGACATCACCTAATGACACATTTCTCAGAACGTATCTCTATCACCAATTGACACTCCTACATGACCTCATGTACACAAAGGAACAGACATGCTAGTTATGGTTTGGATGTGAGACATCTGTCTAAGAAGTTCATTTTAGGCACTGCAGGAATGTTCTGAGGTGAAATTATTAGGTTATGAAAACTGTAACCTAAGCAGCAGATTAATCCATCTGAGGGGTTAATAATTCAAATGGATTACTGGGTAGAACTATAGGCAGGTGGGGCATGGCTAGAGGAAGTAGTTCACTGGAAGCATTCCCCTTGGGATTTATGTATCTTGTCCATGACTCCTGTTGCTCTCTCTGCTTCCTGGCTGCCGTGAGCTGAAAAGCTTTCCTCTGATGTGACCTTCCACCATGATGTTCTGCCTCAACTTTAGGACCAGAGGAATGGAGTTGTCCAGCTATGGACTGAACCTCTGAAGCTATGAACCAAAATAAACTTTTCCTCTTCTAAGCTGTTCTTGTCAGATATTTTGGTCACAGAGATTAAAAGTTGACTATAACAATATTCTATTTCACTTAGGAGACTCTGCACATGCTCACCTCAGAGATTAATTTTACTCTTGAGGCTGGTAGGTTTCATATAAAAGAACCATAGAAAAATCAGTTGACTTATTAATGAGTTCTTTCTCTAAATATTGAATGCCAAATGCCACATGAGGTTGTGAATACAGCAATGATTCAAACATATTTCTTAAATTTGACTATGAGCTTCTTGTAAGCAAAGAGCTTATAGTTTAGGGAAAATACATTATGAATATCAGAAAACCATGACAGACTGAAAATGAACTGCCATTAAAGTATAAAGATGAAGAGAGGTAAAAATGAGTTGTTCTTTGCCAGGTGCAGTGGCATATGCCTATAATCCCAGTGAATCAGGAGACTGAGACAGGAGGATTGCGAATTCAAAGCCAGTCTTAGCAACTTAGTGAGTCCCTAAGCAACTTAGAGAGACTCTGTCTCAAAATAAAAAATAAAAGGGCTGGGGATGTAACTCAATGGTAAAGTGCCCCTGGGTTCAATCATCTATCTATCTATCTATCTATCTATCTATCTATCTATCTATCTATCTATCTCTATCTATCTACCTACATATCTATCTATCATCTATCTATCTAATCAGTAAAATGAGTTGTTCTAAGTAGGGAAAGATGATGTTTGGTGGAGGACTGAATGAAGTCTTTGAGAAGATATTTGAGCTTAACTTCAAATTTATAGGAGAAAAAGACACATTTCAGGTGGTCAAAGATATAGACATGGAAAAGCAGAAGGCAGAATGTATACATTTCTTGTGGTGGTGAGTTGAGGGGATGAGGGAAGGAGAAAAGGACAATTCTGTAGCTGAGGGCCAGTTTTGTAATTAGGATATATAGGCATTATGGAGCATGACTGGAGATCCCAGGAACACAGTAGGGTAGGAGGCAAGGGATAGGGGTAGGGAGTTTGGGGCTGGTGTGGTGTTTTCTCACACCACTTCTGACACCAAATGTATGTCATTTTTCCACACCATTTCTCTCTTACCAACTGGCTATCTAACAATCCAGTTTAATTTTGATACTATTGACCTGAAGTTAGTATCAGATTCCACAAGAGGAGGGGTTCAGTCCCACAAGACTTTCTTTAATTCAGTCCCCTGCTGACTCACACTTCTGCTTAGCCAACTATAAATTTGGGAATTCCTCTGACTTCACCCCCACCTTGCCTTGGGCCAGATTTTTTCAAGAATTTTCTAGAATGATTCTCAAAAACTCTAGAAAAGTACTCTACTTGGTATTATGATTTATTATAAAGGCTATAACTTATAAAGGCTATAACAGCCAGATGGAAGAGATGCATAGGGCAAGGAATGAGACTGAGGATAGTGGGACAAAGCTTCCATGTCCTCTTCATGTATGTCACCTTACCACCATATCCATGTGCTCACCACCTGGAAGCTCCCACATCCTGTTGTTTGGAGTTTTCAGTGGAAGTTTCATTGCATAGGCATGACTGATTAAAGCATTGGCCATTGGTGATTGAACTCAATCTCCAGCTCCTCTCCTTTCCCAAATTTATTTTGCCTCATGATTTTAGTCCATGGTTGCTTGACCTTATTGCTAGGGGTCTATGGTAAGGAAGCACATGGCAGAACAAGAAAAGCTGCTGACCTCATGGCAGCTGGGAAGAAGAGGAAAGTGCTTGGGACAAGAGATACCCTCCAGGGGACAGCTCCAATGGCCTACTTCCTTCAACTAGTCCCCATCTCAGTTTCTGCCATTTCCTAATAGTTCATTCAATGATAAGCCCATCAATGGGTTAATCCACTGGTTAGGTCAGAATCTTCCTGATACAATCACTTCCCCAAAGCCCCACCTCTGACCATTGCTGAAATGGGACCAAACTCCAACACATGAACCTTTAGGGGACATCTCAGCCCAAACTACAATAGAAGTTGCAAGTTCTAACCTTCCTTTTTTTTTTTTTTGGTGACCACTCTCATTCTGAGTCACCACATGAGCGTATAAAAGTCTGTAAATTCTAAATGTTTTGACACTCTGTGGCAGAAAATTGGGACAAAAGGCTAAATATTTATTTTTTATTATACTAAGTGGCAGAAACCACTTACTTCACAATCTTACCAAGGAGGCCAGCGGTGAGAGCAGGGAACAGCATGGAGCTTTGAGGTAACACCAAATGACAAAACTCAGTCAAGGTTAAGTGTGCTGTTGGCTTCTCTGGGGTGAGGGTGAGGGTTCAAATTAGAATTGTAAGGGGGTGGGGGAAGGGTCTATAAGACCATGTTAAACTGTTCCACAATGTCCTCTGCTTCCAGGCTTTAACTTAGGAAAAATTAGAAGAGAAAACGAACTTACTACATATGTCTCTCTTGCTCTTTTTAACAGATAATTTCTATTGTTGGAGCAATGCTTTCACCAAGAAAGGAAACGAGGCCCCGGCTAGTGTCAGTTGTGGGATAATCATCTAGAGTAATTACTTTCTCTGCCTGGCTGAGAATGATCCATCTTGTTAACAGTCAAAGTGTAAATATATGTGTAGAAAGATTCGGAGAACATGCTGACAAGCTGGCTTGAATCATTTACAATGTTCACTCACACTTTTGCTGCTGGCAGAGGCATCTGTGAAGTCAAGAACTTAGTTGCATGGCCCCCATCATCAAATAAAGAGGCCTGTTCAGGACTCCACAAAACAGAGTTAACCTTCTCCTTTCTACTCACAGATTGCTAAAAGCTAGTCAGTGCGACACCCCTTGAATCCCTGAGGAATCACCCTTAGAGTCTATTTTGCAAAGATACCCTAATGCCTTCCAAAGTGTGGCTCAGGCCTTAAAGCTGTCTGAAAGTGGGGATAGGTACCTCCCTAGGAGCAGCACAGTAAGAAGAATGGAAGGGAGAAAGGAGCTAACAAGTAAGAACACATGTCACATGCTGGGCTTCAGGATGGGTGCTTCACCTATGATATCTCTTCAGTTTCTCCCAAGAGTCCTGTGAAGTTGGATTTGCCCTCTCCTATTTACATATAGGAAAGCTGAGGTTCATAGAAGTAAAATAACTTCTCTGAGATCACTTGACTAATAAGTCAACATGCTAGTCCGTCTGACCACAGTCCTGTGCTCTTAGCAGTCCGTGACAACATAGTTGTGAGCGATGTTTCAGGGACTTTATAATTTTAGAATTAGGAGAGACAACTAGCATTGAAAGAGACTTGAGAATTATTTTTAGTGATTATTCATTCCCATTTCTCTACAGGGTGGCCATATAGTTTTGGCTTTACTTCCAGTCAAGGGAAGAGCCCAAGGGGGCAGCAAATTGGGAATTGACTCTTTAATTGGAAAATTCACCTGCAAGACTATGAGAAGAGGTGGGGTGGGTGGAGTATGAAAAAGAAAGTTAATAGAAGGAGAGGGATTATGAGGTCTTTAGAGTATTATAAATCTATAATGGTTAGCTAATGTGGCTTAAGAATAGACCCATCAATCAGTGGAAGAGAATATACAACCTAGAAGCAAACTCTAAAATTAGCCTTTGATAAAGGAAATACCATGTGTTATTGAGAAAGATCAGGTTATTTAATTATTGATTTTTAAACATTTAGCTGTCTAGATGGAAAAAAAAATCAATGCAAATCATGAGCTAATATCATATGCCAAAATAAATTCCAGGTGCATTAATGGGCTGTATTTATAAAGCAAATATACTAGAAGAAAATTTAGATGAATATTGATTTCAGTGGAAAATGACATTCCAAGCATAAAATCAGTAGGAGGTATCACAAAAGAAAAGATGGATAGGTTTGACTATATACAAATAGAAAATTTGCACATATATAACATATAAACAAAATTTTAAAATACTTGATAATTTGGGGAAATGTTCACACGAAATAGACTAAGGGTCAATAATGTATAATGTGCCTACATAAATAAATAAATAGGAAAATGTGTTAAATCCCTAGATTAAGAATGAGCCAAGGATATAAAGAGATAAATTATAGAAGATAAATAATTAGTAAGCACATATTTAGAAAGATTCACCTTCACAAGTAACTAAAGCATTGCAAATGAAAATTTTCATGTTATCATTAGTAATAATAATAAGTAATGTTTAAACTTGATGTAGGAAATGTGTGCTTACACATTGCTGGAGGAGAGCAATTTACCAATCTCTGACATTAGGTCCATTTCTGACATTTGGGGCCCAGCACATAAGAATAAATGGAGGTGCATATGCCATTTATTTAAATATTTAAAATATGAGATTATATTTAAAGAATGTATTTGAATATATACATATTAAATATGCAAATGAAACTAACTAGAAGAAATGCAAAATTAAAATATTCTTTTATATGTATATAGTTAAGGTTATTTTTCTTGTAAAATATTCAGAATTGCTTAGTGGAAGACAGAATTATAAGTAATGACTATAAGAATTAAAAAATTATTTAAATCAATCTTTGTTTAATTTTTAAACATTTAATTATATAGTAATTTAAATTTTTATAAAATAAAAATTCAAAAATTGTTCAATGTCAATGTAATTTAATTGCTAAAGTAGGGAATTGTTACTATGCTTATGCATGTTAGATCTACATTTACAGAAAAATAAATTTAATATAAGTTGGTTAATATTGCAAAGTGCTTCTCAACTTTTGAAAATACAGCACCAATTCCTGAGTAATTCAGGAACAATGAATTAGAGCATGAAGGGAAGTTAGGAAACAGACTCTCAGTACTCCTAGAACATACATTGTTTCCTAATAATTTATTGCATTTATATTGAGAGAAAGGACTTGTCAGGTTAATTTGTCATCCTTCCTCTTAGGTACTTCCTACTTCTTCAAAGTGTCCTTCTTTGATGTGGCAGTGACATAGCTCATAATCTGACTATTATTTAGATGCAGTTACTTTGTGTTTTAAGGGCATCCATCAGAAAAGAGAGGTAAAGCTGTGTGCCTCTGGGGTTTGAGTAGTCTCATTCATGAAAGTGGATGTTTAGAGTTACGAATTTCCTATAGTTTACATTGTTGATATTTTCCAAAGGCCTGTTTGGGAGATTGTGGCACTGTTAACATGTGGGATCCAGGGGGAGGACTTCAGGTCACAGGCTAGTGTCCTTGAAGAGCATAGTGGAATCCCAGCTCCTTCGTCTCTCTCTTTTTGACTTCCCAGCCTTGAGGTAAGTGCTTTGCTCTGCTATGAGCTCTCTACCATGATGTGCTGCCTTGCTACAGGATCTAAAGCAATGAGAACAACAAACTACAGACAGAAAATTCCAAAAATTTTGAGCCAAAATGAGCTTTTTCTCTTTATAAAGTTGATTATCTCATGTAATAGAGTAAGAGAAAGCTGACTGAAACACAGATAATGATGTGCCCTGCATTCTGATTGATCCAGGCACCCATGCATTCTTTAGAAAATGCATCTGTGTATGCAAGAGTGCATGTGTGTATGTGCACACATGAGTGTGTGAGTTTGTGATATAGGTGAACCTATAACGTGTTGGATTTAGGGCAGGATTCCCTGGTAAGTGGGATCAGAGGCAGTATTAATATACATCAAAAGCCTTCAGTGATCCCTTTGACTCAATGACCCCATTAAAAAAAATCTACCCTAAGTAAATAAAGAGTGAATGCTAGAAACTGTAGACAAAGACTTGTACACTACATTGTTATTACAGCATTATTTAAAATGCCCAAGAAGAAGAGGATGGCTAGATTCATTGAGATATCTAGGTGGTTGAATGCCATGTTGGCATTAAATATTTCTGAGAATTATAGAAATATTTAGTATTACAGTGTTAAATGAAAAAAAGCAGTTTACAAAACTGTAGTATATAAAGTATGATCCTTGTTAAGAAAATTATTTACATAGTAACAAGGACAGGAAAGAAAAACATCATAATTTGAATAATGGTTATCTTTGAGTCATGGGACTATGGCTAATATATCTTTCTTTTTAAAAATGTTTTATACTGATTTTCTTACTTGATTATCATGAGCATACTATTTTTTATAATAAAAGAAAAAAAAGAGCTATGTCAAAGGGCTATATGTCCCTTTACTGTTAACATATCTTTCCCAAGAGCTAAATGGTAGACTCAGAAGCAATGTCTGATTACTAGTCAAGACTAGAATTTTTGTTTTTGCTCAAAAGGAGATTTGAGATTATTATAAGGCTTTCATATTTATCTTTAGTATCAATTAAGTTTGCCACATTTTTGTGGAGCATTGGTTTTATTTATTTATTTGTTCTTTTTATGACAGTAGAATATATTTTGACATATCATAAATACATAGAGTATAACTTCCCATTTTTATGGTTGTACATAATGTGGAGTGAGCACCGGTCATGTATTCATATATGAATATGGGAAAATTATTACTATCCCCCCGCCAAGGTCTCCCCCACCCCTGCCAATCGGATGAACTTCCATTCCTCTCTCCCCCCACCTATCGTGAGCCAGCTTCTGCATATCAGAGAAAATATTCAGCCTTCAGTTTTTTGGGACTGGCTTATTTTACTTAATATGATAGCCTCCAGTTCCATCCATTTACCTGCAAATGCTATAATTTCATTCTTCTTTTTGGCTGAGTAATATTCTATTGCGTATATATATCACATTTTCTTTACCTATTCATCTATTGAAGGGCACCTAGGTTGGTTCCATAGCTTAGCTATCATGAACTGAGCTACTATGAACATTGATGTGGCGGCGTCACTATAGTATGTTGATTTTGAGTCCTTTGGGTATATGCTGAGGAGTGTGATAACTGGGTCAAATGATGGTTACATTCCGGGTTCTCTGAGGAATGTCCATACTGCTTTCCAGAGTGATTGCACCAATTTGCAGTCCTACCAGCAACATATGAGTGTACCCTTTTCCCCATAGCCTTGCCAACATTTACTTGATTCTTTTTTTTAAATTTTTTTTTGTTGTAGATGGACACAATATCTTTATTTTATTTACTTATTTTTATGTGGTACTGAAGATAGAACCCAGTGCCTCATGCATGAGAGGCAGGTGCTCTACCACTGAGCCACAACCCCAGCCCTATTACTTGATTCTTGATAATTGCCATTCTAACTAGAGTGAGATGAAATCTCAGTGTAGTTTTAATTTTCGTTTCTCTAATTGAAGAATTAGTTTTAATTAGAGCACATTTCTTAAGTATTTGCTTCTGCTGGGATGTTATCTGGGGATTCCTTTGGGTCTCCTGAAAAGAAAACCAAAAGATGAAAGATCCTGTTTGATGGACAAGTAAGATGTCATGGGACTGATAGAAAAGAGATATTTACCTTGGCTTAAAAATCACAATGGCCAAAGTCGTTTTTTTTTTTTTTTTTTTTTAATACTTTTTTAGTTGTAGGGAGACACAATAACTTTATTTTTATTTGTTTATTTTTATGTGGTGCTGTGGATCAAAACCAGTGCCTAACCCATGCTAGGTGAGCGCTCTACTGCTGAGCCACAACCCCAATCCCCAAAATAGTTTTAATTTTAGTGTCTGACTAAAACTTATACTTTAATGTCAGGACAGCATTTGCCTCTAACTGCTAGATTAATACTTAAGTTGCAAAGAGAAACTGAGGCCTCACTCTTCCTTCAACCTTAATTTAGCTTAATGAAATTGTCAAGGCAGTAACTTTATGGTTTGTAGGTTGATTATATTGTTTCCCTACAGGCCAAACCTCTTACATGCAGTGGAAACACAACATAGGGGTTGATTTATTTTAAGATATATTAAGTTAAAATAAGAAGTCAAAGAGCATAATTCACACTCTAAACCAATTTTTGGAAAATAAACAATTTACCTTTTTGTATATCGTGTTAAGAAGCTTAGGTTAGAATATAATACAGTAACAAACAGTCCCCAAATCCAGGTGTCTTAAAATAGCAAAGTGAGTGTCTCACACTTGCTACTTGCTGGCTGTGAACTGCTTGTAGATCTGTCTTACATCTTCCTTTTGGGACTCAGGCTGAAGGAAAATCCCCTTTGAGGGACTATCTCATGGAGAAGGAAAAAGAGGATTGTGGAAACATGGTGGTTCCTAAAACTTCTGCTTGAAAGAGGCACATATTAGTGGCCAAAAAAAGGCTCATGACCGAGCTTGAGGCCAATGGAGTTGGAAATATAATCTTCTTCCAGTTAGGAGCTCCCCCATAGGGAGCAGCCACAAATATTTTGAACAATAGTTCAACCTACTTTGTATATGCAGATATGCATGCATGTTTAACACATCTAGAAACAAGTTTGAGAGAAGCTATACCTTAAACTATTATCTGTGATTGCTAGTGAGCAATAGCTTTGAAGGAAGGGGGCTAATTTTCATTATTAACATACTTCTGCAGTTTTGAATTTGTTTCAATGCAATGTATTGTGTGTAGAATTTTTTTTTGGTACCAAGGATTGAACTCAGGGGTACTTGACCACAGAGCCACATCCTCAGCCCTATTTTGTGTTTTATGTAGAGACAGGGTCTCACTGAGTTGCTTAGTACCTTGCCATTGCTGAGGCTGGCTTTGAATTCGCGATTCTCCTGTCTCAGCCACCCTGAGTGCTGGGATTACAGGCTTGCGCCATCGCGCCTGGCTGAATTTTTTTTTTTAATATTTTTTTAGTTGCCAATGGATCTTTATTTTATTTATTTATATGTGGTGCTGAGTATCGAACCCAGTGCGTCACACATGCCAGGCAAGTGCTCTACCTCTGAGCCACAACCCCAGACCCGTGTGTAGAAATTTTTAAAAATTTTTGTTTCTTAAACAATACATCTATCTACCATCTTAACTGCTTCAAATATATAGAAATAATAGATAATATATAGAAGTATTTTCAAATATATAAAAATAATTATATATAGGAGTATATAGAAATAATAACTATTTTAGATACTAAGCTCAAAAGCAATTAGAGAAGCCCTTGGACTTCAGAAGCAGGTATGGAGCACAAGAAGTAATGTTACAGAAGAAACTATGAGGACCACAGGGGCTGGAGTTTCAACACACAGGCAAAGAACAGAGAAGAGACCATAGGGACTGTATAGAAGTAACAGAATTGAATTTCCCTAATGGGTCTAGGGTTATTGTTTGTAAAATGCTATCTGGACATCTCGCTTACCAGCACTGAGTGGTGACCAGAAGGTTGCCGTCAGCTCCAGGACATGGATGGAAAAAGTCACCTGAAGGATTAGAACTCTGAGTCCTCACTGGTTCAGTGTGAAAATCCCAAATTGAGGGACTGGATTAAAAATAAGCTCTTTAGATAGAAGCAACTCAGAATTCCCTTACCTTTCTTGTGGCTTCTACAATCTAAGCCACTCAATAAAAAGTCTTTGCAGAGAAACATTTCCACAGAAAAATCCATAGGTAAATTTTCATATGCTCCAATGTAAGTCTCATAGGAGTTCTAGATCGAGATAATAGTGAGAATGGCATAAGAAATATTCAAAGATGCAATAGCTGAGAATTTTCCAGAACAGATGAAAACAAGACTCATCTAAAAAGGCCTATGAGCCAGGCTCAATAGTGCAAGCATGTGGTACCAGCTGCTCAGGAGGCTGAGGCAGGAGGATCATTTGAGTCCAGCAGTTCAAAATCAGCCTCGGCAACATAAGAAACCTTATATCTGGGGTGGTGGTGGTGAGGAAAGGCCCAAGGGTAATTTAAAAGTCCATGAGACATATCACAGTGGAACTGGGCACTGGGATGATAGATAATAAAAGACAAAGAGAAAATCCTGAAAGATGACAGAGAAAAATCGGATTACCTATAAAGAACAACAAAGATTTAGAGGGATTACTTATTAGCAAGAGTAGATACTAGAGGCAATTTAAATATCTTTATAGTTAGAGAAAGTAATGCAGGGACTAGATTTTTAAAAAATATTTTTTAGTTATTGATGGGCCTTTATTTTATTTATTTATATGTGGTGCTGAGAATCGAACTCAGTGCCTCACGCATGCTAGGCAAGTGCTGTACCTTCAAGCCACAGCCCCAGCCCAGGGACTAGATTTTATAACCAAACAAATTTAAAACACAAAGCTACAACACATAGAGACTCCTGTCTTAAATGCTGATTTTGCCATTCAATAATTATTTAATCTCTTCATGCCTTAGCATACTCATTAGCAAAGTATAGTTATGAACATTGTTTTACTTATATGCAGATTGCATAAGATGATATCTGTCAAGCATTGGGTAATTGTACTGGGAATTCCTTTCACTATACTTTAAAAAATATTTATATATTATTTTAGTGAAGAATGACTTATAAAGGGAAAAGGCCAGGTTTAGGGACAAAGCAAAAGAAAAAGAAATCCAATGGGCACTAATGATTGATGTTCTCCCAAGAAGGAAGCATCATAGCTAAGCTTACTTTTAATTCAGGAATGATAACAGTAGGCCTTACTTTAAATTATTTAAGGTATTTTTGCAAGTAATTCCAAAATTACATAGTTCTCTTTTGCTTTTGAAAAGAATTAAAAATATATGCCTGGTTATTTTTGATGAATGATGACATGTCCCTTCTGATTTTGCGTTTGTTAAAATTTTAGTATTTATCTATGAACCATGTAGTGTCTCAACTTCAACTGGGGCTTGGGGCCCACTCTGTTGAATGTTGACCTTGAGCTTGTAGGCTGTGGTTGTAGCACAGTGGTAGAACGTGTAGAGCACTGGGTTCGATTCTCAGCACCTCATATAAACAAATAAAACAAAGGTCCATCAACAACTAAAAAAAAATTTTAAAAAAAGGATTGAGTTGTAGTTAAGTGGTTAAGTGCTCCTAGGTCCAATTCCCAGTACTAAATCAACAACAACAAAAAACAGGTTTGGAGCTTGAACCCTTAGCCTTTTGTTCCCAATTATGCATTCAAGATCTGAAGACATTTTCCTTTCATCATCCTGAATGAATTTGTTCATTCCAATTGATGAAGACATTAAAGGTGTTGCTGAGTGTGAGTAATAACTTTCAGTGGAAATGAGATCACCAATTCTTGGAAGCACAGAACAATTCATTTTTAGCAAGCAATGTGCTTCAATGGGCTCCTGACTTTAATGACGCTTTATTTTATTTTGGTACTGGGGATTGAACCCAGGGGTACTTAACCACTGAGCCACATCCTCAGCCCATTTTTTATATTTCTTTTTGAGACAGGGTCTTGCTAAGTTGCTTAAGGCCTTGCTAAGTTGCTGAGTCTGGCTTTGAACTTGTGATCCTCCTGCCTCAGCCTCCTGAGCTGCTGGGATTATAGGCATGCACCACTGTGCCTCGCTGTTTATTTTTAACTCTAATTTAATTTGATAGGTTACTCTTTAAAATGATTCAACTTTCTGGTTCCTGTGGGATAATACTTGAATTTTCCTTCCATTTATTAGTAGCTAGGGATAGAATTCCATAAAATATTTTTGACAGTTTCCCAAACATGTTTCTCCAAAATAACTTTTAGATATTTTAAACAAATAAAAAGGTTGAGGGGGTTTAGTTTTCAAATTGAACTAGTAAATTGGTTTGCAGGGACTCATTTGGAAAGGTCTTAGCAGAAGCTAAGAGAAGTGAGGACCAGCACATGTGGTCAGGGAGGGATGAAGGGGGGTGCAGAAGGTAGGCTAGAGGTAAAGTCCTGGTAGGTACAGGTCATCATTCACTTTGGACAATCCCTTTACCTTCTCTCTGCCCCCGTTTCTCAGTTTTAAGGTATCTGCTCCTACTCCTAGAGTTCTTGGGAGGATCTTTCAAGATAACAAAATTAAAAGCACTCTAAACTACAAAAAATTTTGAAATTTGGGTCACAACATAACTTTTGTCTTATTATTTTGTTGAAAGTTCTATTTACCACCCCTCCCACCCTGAATCATGTGGATATTTATCTCAGTTCTTTAGTTCTCTTGACATCATCGTCTAAGTGTAAAAAAGATCTCAACAACAACAATTTTCTAGAGAAATTCTGCTTGAGTACTGTTGTCATTTGGGAAAACAAAAAAGAATACTTTTTAAAAAATTTTAAGTAGCAACAACAAAGACCTATAGGAAAAAATTAATTCAATTATTTTAAGTATTTTACATTTAATATTATATATACTTACACCATCCAATACAGCAGTAACTAAACACATGTGGCCATTTGAGTTTAAATTCATTAAAATTGAATGAAATTGAAAGTTGAGCTCCTTAGTTGTGCTGTCCACGTTGCAAATGCTCAATTGCCACACGTGGTTTGTGGCTGTTACCCTGGACGGCAGCCACTTTTTCATCATGGCAGAAAGTTCTACTAAAGAGTCCTGGTACTAGAGAGTATCTGGATACATGAATATTTTTGAAGGTAGGTAATGGGAAAACATGCAGACTAGACGGCTACATCGTATGCAAGAAGATTCCAGAGTTCCCTTCTCTGCTCTTTTGTATGCAAAGACAAGCACTAAATAGGGAAGTACACACATAAATATATAGCAAAAATAATGAGAGGTGCCTTGAGGGGAAAATCAGAGAACAAAAGTGACTAAGGTGTATAGGGCCATGTGGGCGGGATGAGGGCGTCTACTGTTAGCAGGAGCCTAAGAAGGCAACAATTAAATCAATACCAGAAGAAGGACAATGAGCTAGCCAGGTAGACTAGGAAGGGCAGTGGAGTGGTGGAGAGGGTGGTAGTGGGCTTGCGTAATGATGTGTGACCCATTTTGAAGTTTGGATTTTATTTAAATGCATAGGAAGTTCCTGAAGATTTCTAAGCACAGGAGTGAATGTATCTCCTTCAAGTTTTACAAAGATTACCCTGACTACAATCTGGAGAATGTCTTACAGGGATGTCAAGAATGAAAAGAAATGATGTACCTCACCCTGGGTTAGGAGACTTTCTAAAAATACCTGGTGTTTATTTGAGTCTAGTTCAGGTGATTCTTCATACTCCTGGGTTATATATCCAGGGATTCAACCAACTGCAGATGGGAATATTTAGAAAGAATTTTATCTGTGCTGAACATGTACAGACTTTCACTATCTTGTCATTATTTCCTAAATGATCTAGGCAATCATTGCAATTATGTACATAGCATTTACATTCAGTTAGGTATTATAAGCAGTCTAGAATTGATTTAAAGTGTACAGGAGGATGTGTGTTGGTTATATGCAAACAGTACATAATTTTATACAAGGGACTTGAACATCCTTAGAGTTTGGTATCTGTGGGTTTCCTGGAACCAATTTCTGGTGGATACTGAGGGATGGCTGTACTTCTTAATCATAATTACAATTTTCTGTTTGCTTGTCTGTTGCCTCTGCCAGTCTGAGAGCTCCTTGAAGCTAGGGATTGTGTCTTTTATCTCTATACCATATAATAGGTGTTTAACAAATGTACTTTTTGAGGAATGAAAAAAAGTGAATGGAACTGATAATCAGATCCAGCTTTTTTCTCTAAGTCTCTAGTTCTCTAGTCTGAAAAGAAAAGTCTCCATTAAAGAAATATTCAGCTATAAAATTCTATAAACCATGTGTAGTGGAGAAGATTGTTTTCGACTTATTTATTTATACATACCAGGGAATGAACCCAGAGGTGCTTCAATATCCCCAGCCCTTTTTATTTATTTTTTGAATTTTGAGACAGGGTCTTTCTAAGTTACCTAGGGCCTTGTTAAGTTTCTGAGGCTGGCTTTGAACTTGCGATCCTATTGCATCAACCTTCTGAGCTGCTGGAATTAAATGCATGTGCCGCCACCATACCTGGCAGAAAGGTTGTTTTCAATGAGGCATTGCTGTCAGAATTATGAAGGGAAGAAGGATGAGCAGGGTGTGCATGTGCTGAAAGTGGGGTGTGGATAGGAGATAAAGTGATACTTGCTTGGCTAGAGCCAATTGGTTCAAAAACAATTTTTAATACTGGAGTTTTTCTGGATCATGCCAAAAGATTCTAAACGTAGAGAGAAGATAGTCGAATCTTCCCATGTTCATCAGTGTAAAAATAAGGCAAAGGTCCCCTTGGGCAGCACCACTCTCATAGCCCACTTTGCATCTCTACCTAAAGCAAGGCACTGGCAAGCACTTAGCTCTCAAATGTGGTGCAATGAAAATTTACACACCAGGCACCTGTTTCTACACTATAGTGTGGGATGTGAAATACAAATGCAGGCGAATGAAATTAAAGATACCTATGATAAAATAAATTCAGTGTTTCATATAGTCATTTTGGGGGAGGGAGAAGTTTTTAGATTGTAAACATGAATCACGGTGAGAACAAGGTCTCTTTGGCAGAGCATCACTCACTGAAGAGTAATTCTGCTGTTGTTGTGGGGCTCTGCATGGAGAGTGAATTGATGATGATCTCTTCTTTATTGAGATTTTGGGCTCACATCTCATTTATGTTTATGTCTGCCAGTTGGCAGAGCCTTTATTTGTCATTGTATTTCTTTGATGTTTCTTGATCTCTGAGGCTCGAGTGCACAGAGGCCAAAGTGGTACAGTAAGTATGTACCGGAAATGCATTAGTAAGCACTAAGAAAAAAGACGATGCCAAGGGCAGGAGTTTATTCTGCAGGATAACAGGGATGAAACTAAGAAAAGGAAGGATTGATGTTCAATATCTGAAAAAATACCCTGACCATTCAACTTTAAGAATAACTTCCCAAGGGAAGCTGTGAAAATCCTACCTCTTGAGGCATTTGAGAATAGATTGCATGATGTACTGGAGATTTTCTTGCAGGGAGTCAAATGTACTGTGGTCCAGGGAGTGAACTAAAATAGTCACAAAAACTTCAGAATGATCTTTTGTGGTCATGATTCTGTGAGTCAGGTCTTGCTTTACTGAATCCTTTGCTACAACCTATATGATTTTCCCCAAGCTGAACTGAAAATTGAATTTAAGCCTGAGTGGGCCTGCATGCCCATGGTCTGGTCAACTAAGAGGCTGGTCAATGTGGCATCAGTCTTACAGAATTGCACTGGCTGATGGTTTTACCTTTCTTTCCTTTCTCCTTTCTTCCCTTTCTTCTCCCCCATCCATTGGATGAAAATATATCATTCTGGTGTGCCTTTTTGAGTGCCTGATCTGCTGCTAACTGCATTGTGGTTTGGCATTCAGAGAATATGGATTTAAGCCTATCAGAGTCAACATGAGGCATGGGAAATGCTGAGGTCTGCTGGCTCATCCACAAGTGGACAAGCTTCACAACATCTGTGTAGTTGCTATGAAAATCACTCCCTGCTTCTGTATCAGGATGCCCAGAATGTGCTAGGTATTTAATCTTTTTTTTTTTCTTAATAGCTGTTGCTAATGATGTGATGTAGGGGAAGGAAGGTTTTAATTCCTTAAGCACAGACCAAATCTGTCATTCAAATTCAGCTCTGAGAGACTCCAGAGAGAACATGTTGAAGGCCCATGACTCATTCTTCTTTCTTCTCCTTATTAATTGCAATTCACCTACAAATGTATTTGGGAAAAGTCTCTGAAGCTGGAGCTGGACAGATTACTGAAATAGCCACAGAACTGGGGCCCAGGTGAGTCAAGAGGCCAAGAAAGACTTGAAAGTTAGTTCTTAGGGAATTTTCTCATGAATTAGTTCAATTTATTCCATACTATCTCAGTTAACTGGGACATACAGTTATTTTTCACATACTAATTTGGGTCACTTATGGTTGTAATATTTACAGTTGCAGCTACTTGAGCATGCACAAGAAGTTCATTCTACAAGGGAACATGTGTAATTTCACTGACACACACTTTGAGGTAGACGTGTTTGAGAGTCAGTTACCTCTTGAGCTCCCAGCTTGTTGGCGGCCTCCACCTTGTGTAGCAGGCCTTTTCCCTCTCCATTCTTCTGTGAAAAGTTTGGAGACATAGCCTTGGTGCCTGCCATGAGTCTTAGATGCCTCCTGACTGTAGTAAGCCTAGCCCTACTCAAGTATGCATGATCACAAAAAGACCCTAGGAGTAGTTAATCAGGACAAATTGGGACATATTCAACCTTATTTATTCATCTTTGATTATGTGCCAGACCCTGTGTTAGGTGTTATAAGAAATACAAGATAAGTATGACCTAGTTTTTGCCCACTAAGGAAATGCAACCAATAGGAGAAAACAAAACAAAACATAAAAACAAGCATACACACACAAACAAGTACACAAATGACCATGATATAAGGCAATACCAAAGACCACTACTTTAGGGTGTTTTTTAACTCCAAGGACCAATTCGCTGATTCTCTGGACACCAGCTGGGTGTTAAACAATTAATTAAATTTGTTCTTTGGAGTTAGGGCATGTTTCCTTTCTTGCACATGGATACATCCAGCAACCCAGAAGCTCTCCGAACCCCATTGTTTAGAGGATTTTATGGAGATTCTACTATAAAGGCACATATGATTAAATCATCTTGGTCTCCAGCCCCTCTCCCTTCTCTCCAGGTTGCAGGGTGGGGCTGAATGTTCTAAGCATCTAATTAAGGCCTCACCAGCCCCAATCTTGAAGCTATCTAGGGGCCCAAGCCATTACTAATTCATTAGCATAGAAAAGACAGTAGTCACACTGGAGATTCTGAAGATTTTAGAGCTGTACCAGTAACCAGAGAAAGATCAAATATTATTTATTTTTTCTAACACAACCACCATAAAGAAATTAAAAGGAAAATGATATGTGGCTTTAAAAAGAAGAAAGATCCTATTCATTTTAAGAGCTCACATTGCAATATCATGTAATGCTAAAGAACAGACTCTTCCTGCCTTGGGTTTTACTGCTGGGGCAAATTTCATAGGCACTCTTCTTCCTCTTCATTGATATCCTCAACCCGTGAGATGGATCAAAGTCAATCCCTCTACCCCTGCCGGCCAGGAAGAGTGTAGAATACCTCAGATCTCTTGCGGAATAGGAGTTTCTTGCTGTGGAGTCTTATATTGCTTGCTGGTCTGTTCAGTCCTCTGTGGAGCTTAACTCCATTGCCATTTTTTGTTGTTGTTGTTTCTAGAAACCACAATAAGATGAGGAGATTACTGTTTGAAACTTGCGATCCCATTATCTGTCAGTATGTGAAAGATAAAAAGTGCCACGACTGTATCCAGAAAGTCATTTTTCAGTGGCTATAGGTGCCAAGAATTACATTTCTTTCCCAGGACATCTTGATGTGGCACATCATAAATATTCAGGTTCTGTGGACTTTTAAAAAAGATATATAATTTCTTCTTTCCTGTATAACACTACCTTCAAGGTCAGATTCAGGATTTCAGGAACCGAAAATTCTTATACATGAGAGAAAAAGGAGCAATTGTGGAGTGGGCTGGAGGAGATGGAAGAAGTAGAATCTGGAAAGTGAACCAGGGCTTGGCTACTTCACACACACATACACATTTGTACTCACACACATATATATACACACACATTCACACAAATACACATACTCCCACAACCACACACTCACACACACACACTCATGCATACACACACAAATACACTCACACACATACACTCTTACACACTTACTCTCACAATCACACACACTCACATACGATCACACATGTGCACACACTCACAGAAACACACACATACACTGTGTGTTCCAAGAGTGAACACCAGGTGGCTGTTTGGCAGGGACTGGTGAGGAGGGATGTCTGGGTAAACTGGGGTGCCCATACCACATGGAAAAGGCCCTTTATAAACTGGGCAGAACCAGTAGAGATGAGAGAGCAAAGGGTGAGTTGTGGGCCCCTGTACTATTGCCCTAGGACTGTACATGTTAGGAGTAGTGTGTGTACATGTTATAAACATCTAGGCTTATAATTTTTTGAACAAAATTGCTGAACATGCAAATACTTCCTGAAAGAATTGAGCTGGCTTGCCCCATGCTAGGTTCTACCCTAATTGCTTTTGCTTCTATCTTCCAGGTCATTCATAGGCAACTAGTTGATGGTAGTGTTAGGTAATAGTAATGAAGAGTGGAATGCACAGCAAGGTCATGGGTTTAAGTTACTCTTAAAGTTTCCTTTAAATTAGTCCCAATGCAGATGAGTGAATAACTTGTAGTAGATAACTTGCAGAAAAACATTAGATACACAGACCTTTAGAATAAGCAAATAGAAGCAAGAGGCGCTAATTGGGGAAATGTGTCAAGAAAGAAGGATTAATGGGACTAACTCTTGACAGGGGTCCGCTGAGGTCAGGGTAAAGCTATGAGTTATGGCTATAAGTGTCTCCATATATTTCAGAAGGGAGTTTTCTTTAGTAACGCAGGTGTACTAAGGAAACTTCTGACCAGCCGCTGACCAAAGGACTCATATCAACACAGGACTGACTTGTAGATGAAACCCCCCTAAATAAGGATGGCCACCTTGACAGTTCCAGAAAGGAACAATTAGGGTCAAAAACTCCAGCTGGGTGCTGTGGCGCACGCCTGTAATCCCAGTGGCTTAGGAGGTTGAGGTAGGAGGAACGCTAGTTCAAAGCTAGCCTCAGCAACTTAGCATGGCCCTAAGCAACTCAGAGAGACCCTGTCTCTAAAATACAAAAAGGGTTGAGGATGTGTCTCAATGATTAAGTGCCTTTGGGTTCAGTCCCCTGTCCCCTCAAAATAAAAACAAAAACAACAACAACAAAAAATCTCCACTGCTCAATGTGAAGGAGAAGTCGAACACCTGATTAGCAAAGAGCGCAGAAGCTGGTCCCCAGTTCTCAAGACAAACATCCAATAGTAATAAATTTGGAAACAGCATCATTCCCTTTGTCATTCTCTGCTCAGAGATGACCTGGTCTCTCTTGAGGGTGCTCTTTGCTTGAGCCTCACTTTACTTTCATGCTTCTGTTACTTATAATAAAATTCTCTTGCAGCACTTCTGGTGTCTGACTTTAAATTTTCTTTCATCAGACACAGAAAGATTGGCCTAGAATTTAGGCCATGATTTCCACACATTATGAGGAAAAGGGTGGCGTTCCTTCAGACTCAGAGAGAAATGTTCACAGAGGCTTTGGAATTAAAGGAGACCTGTCCTAAGACTTGGGAAAACTGGGTTCTTGTCCTGGGCCCATACCTCAGGAGATTCCACTCTTTGAAGCAACTTTCTCAAACTTCACTAACTCTTCCTCTGGTGCCTGGGACAGTCAGGAGTCAGTAGTGCCATTCAGGTGGGACTCCCTGGCCTTATGCTGGGCTGCAGGTGGGTCCTGGTTCTCCTCTCTCCCATGTGGGATCTTTGCCCATCCTTTACTGCACCACATGTGGGGTCCACCAAACATCTCAGGAGTTCTAAGCCTTATATCATGTCACTGGGACAATGGCCAGAACCCCAATTCTAGGAGGGCATCCTGGAGAGCAGATAGCTCCTGCTGGCTGTTAAGTATTTCTTTTGAAAAATTGGCCTGCCAGCTAGTGATAATATGCTAATTTTGGTGACTCAAATCATAGATGCAGAAATCCTGCCCTTCCCCCCAACAAAATTTGCCTGCATACTGCAGAAACAGCCCTAGTCAAGCGCTTGTGCAGATATCAACTTCTTCCCCCACCAGCATTCCTTCTAAATCTGCAGTCTCCCAAATCCTGTAACAAAGGTTCAGATTCTATAAAGAGCAGAAATCAAGAATCAGAGAGGGAAGTGCTGGGTTTAAGTGTTTAACTCTTCTGTCTTCTTAAAGGTGGAGGGTACCAGGGATTAAGCTCAGGGACATTTGACCACTGAGCCACATCCCCAGCCCTATTTTTTCTACTGTAGTTTTTAAATTTAGAGGCAAGGTCTTACTGAGTTGCTTAGTGCCTTGCTTTTTGCTGAGGCTGGCTTTGAACTCACGATCCTCCTGCCTTAGCCCCCCGAGAAGCTGGGATTACAGGCATGCGCCACTATGCCAGGCTCCTCTGTCTTCTTTGACATCGATGGCATAACATCCTAACTTCTTGGCTGCATGGAGCCTTGCCTTCAATTTCTATACCCAACAGTGATCTGGTTGAACTCCACAGACAGGAAGGTAGAGATGCCTCAACAGCATCGGAGGGTCATTAGTAGTGACTTTAAGAAAGATTATGTCTGATTCCTGGCAGAAGCTAGGGGAAGAGGTGACTTGAATGGAGCATCTGTAGTAAAACCAAGTGTCTGGCACATTCTGCTAGGTCTACAATGAAATCCCCCTCACCACCCAAAGCATTCCTCATTTCAAGTGAACATACAGCTGGGGAGTGGGTGATGCTATAGCAGCTACCAATAATGCAGAGAGTTGCAACTCATATTTGCTGGGCATGTTATGTTTACTATCTGGTTTAATCTGATTGACTAAGTTTGAGGTGGCTACTGTTATTATTTCCATTTCACAAACAAGGGATTAAAAGCCAGCCTGTGAAGTGATTTGCTTAAGATTATGTAGCTAGTTGGTAGTGAGGTCAGGATTTGAATCCAGGTCCATCTGACTCTTGGTGACTGGAGGCTATCCTTTTGCTGTGGGGAGAGGATGATCTATCCTCAAAGGTTAAACTTAGGGCTTTGAGGGCCTCACTGGGGCTCAGGAGAGAGACTTCTTGGATGAGCTCCTGCTGTTTTTAAAAAGCCTTGACGTACTTTCAGCAAGCAATTTCTTATTCCCATTTCTCATTCAGTCGGTGACTTTGGAGCATAACACACTTCAGTGGCTCTTAAGAGGTAACTGAAAAGTGGGTGTAAGTTATTGGCATTCAAGAAAAGATTGTGTGTGTGTGTGTGTGTGTGTGTATTTAACCAAACACTTCAAAACCTTTCTAAAATTCCTCATGGGAAATCCTGTTATCACACTTTACAGAGTAACAAGTGAGCAGGCTCATTCAGGAAACCAAAGACAAGTCAAGTTTGATTTGGAGAAATGGAGACAGCTTGGGAGCCCTCCCATGGGTCATATCCAAACCAGCCCACAGTCAGCCATCATTGCAATTGGGTCACTCTGGTCCTAGGTGACTTGGAATATGCCTTGTGTTGGCACATTTAAGAAAAAATTAGTTTGTTTAATATTTTTTTTTTAAAAGGAGGCTTATTTTTTAAATAGAGATTTATGGAAACTTAAAAGAATACTTAAAATATGGCTGGATGGCATAGGAGCATGAGAAAGGAAGAAAACCAGAGTGGGAATGACATGGAATCAATTTCATGGCAAACACAAACACCGGCAAATTTGGGAGCTCGTTATTCTGTGGTGAAGTCCCAAGGAAGACCCAGATTGGTCTTACCTTTTTCCTGGGAACCCTGTGTTCAGTAGCAATTTTTAAAAAAAAATTTTATTTTTTAGTTGTGGGTGGACAGAATATCTTTATTTTATTTTTATGTGGTGCTGAGGATTGAACCCAGTGCCACATGCATGCTAGGCGAGCACGCTACCACTGCGCCCTAACCCCAGCCCCAGTAGCAATTTTTACACTTAGAAAAAATTAGCTTAGCTGGTCCTAGGGACCCCCTCTCTCCTTGTGCATATTTCTCAAGTCTATTTTCAGAAGCTGGGAGGTCTGGTTCAAATCTGGGCTCAGACTTCGCTGTGTACTTTTTGACAAGTTATTGACTCCTGCTGAGCCTCAGATTTCCTATCTTCAAAAGAAGAAAATGAAATTCCACTTCTTCATATTGTTTTGAGGCATACACAAGAGGCTCTACATGAAACTCTTAGCATAACATTCCCACTTTGTAGGCTCTGAATAAAGGCTGTCTGTCTCTCCTCCCTTCTTTTTTTTTTTTTTTGGTACGAGGATTGACTCAGGGGTGCTCGACCACTGAGCCACATCCCCAGCCCTATTTTGTGTTTTATGTAGAGACAGGGTCTCACTGAGTTGCTTAGCGCCTCACCATTGCTGAGGCTGGCTTTGAACTCGCGATTCTCCTGTCTCAGCCTCCCAAAGTGCTGGGATTATAGGCTTGAGCCACTGCGCCCAGCTCTCCTCCCTTCTTTATTTCCTCAAAATTTTTAAAGTGATTCAATTGATTTGATTTTTTTTCCCTTTCTTTCTTAGGATTGGCCTAATCTTAAACTGCTCTGCTAGGAGCATACAGAAGACAGCATGTGCAGCTATGGATGTGCAACGGGTGTATCACATACATGAACACACACACACAGAAAGAGAGAGAGAGAGAGAGAGAGGGAGAGAGTGAGAGAGAGAGAGAAAGAGACAAAGCTTAGAATCAGAAAGAAAGGTCTACTTTTGCCTCAAGACTTGCTGCTCACACCAGAGGTTAAGAAAATAATTAAGAAGGTCCTTCTCAAACTTTTGGTGTTCATTGAAGACCGGAAGCTTCTTTTCCCCTCTCAGAAATCCCTTGCGGGGGAAATAAGGATGTAAGAGAAAAAGTGCAAAGGCTCCTTTGAGAGAGGCCCTCTTTCTTCCAGTGTGAAGGGCTCCCCAGGAGTTCTGGCTTCTCCTTCCCCTCCCCCTCTTCTCCTTCCTTTCCCTTGATCTTTGTTCTCTCTTTATCCAGCTCCCCACCCCAGCCTCCCTCCCTCCCTGTACGTCCTTTTTCCAGTTTCTGTTTCCTTTCACCCTCCTCCCTACTTCTCCTCTTCCCTCTGACCGTTTTTTTTCCTTTTCATCCACAATGAGGGATGATGCTTGGTGGACCGCATCTCTATTTCTCTTTCACTCATATTCCAGTAAGACATCCCTGTGAACGCGGAGTCACATCTGTTCCTTAGTCTCCTTTTTCTGGAAACCATGATTTATTTAATGTTTTTCTATGGCTTAATGAGGCTCCTATTCTCCTGTGGAGTAGTCTCACAGACAGAGCTTCAAAGCCTGTTGTTTAGAGGTGCTGTAGTTTTTCTTCTATCTCCAAACAATTGCCGGCCTCCTTTACTTTAGTGGAAATGTAAAAAAAAAAAAAAAAAACAAAAAAACAAAAACCAAAACAACAAAATGAACAAACAAAAAACTCATAAGGACCAAACTACAAACAACCTACAAGCCCCTGCCACTGGGCTTGTGCCTAACTGGTTACAATACAAGAGTGGATTTAAAACCTAAAAAAAAAAAAATTACATGAGGTATTATTTGTATTCTTGTTAGCCAAAGCCTTTATATAAACGAACGCCTCCATAATAAACATAAGCTGAACTGGAGTCCTAACTGGTTTCTAGTAATAAGCATGAACATGGATTATATTTTTTTAAGATTATTTACAGCTTGTTAATGCCTGGAGTGGTGAATCATTGATGCCGTGATTGCTACAGTTGGTGAGACAAAGCCCTTCCAGGAAGGCAGCGGCATCAATAGCAGCGTGGAGGATGCAGTTCTTGACTGACAACCCCCCCCCCCAACTTTCTCCAGCAGGAGAGCAGTTGTCACTTCTGCCTTCTGTAATACTGGTAGTTACTGGGAGAGGCGTTCATTCAGCATGCAGCTAGAGGGTCACTCTCTTTCTTTTGAAACAAGTGAGTTTAGGGCCAAACTTTGCTATTAACCAACTGTGACACTTTGGGCCAGTCACTTAGCTTCTCTAAACACCAGTTTTCTCTTCTTGAAAATATGGCTAGAACACATATGCAAAAAGTTGTAACTTCCTAAAGTATGTCTTTAAGTGAAGAGCTCAGTGCTGGCACTTATGATCTCCCCCTTCTTCTCCTTCTCCTCCTCCTCCTCCTCCTTCTTCTTCTTCTTCTGTGCTGGGGATTGAACCCAGGGCATTGTGCATGCAAGGCAAGCACTCTACCAACTGAACTATATCTCCAGCCCTAAAACACTGTTCTTGCATTTGACTCAATCCCTCATGCCCAAGATATTGCCAGAGCCTTTCCCTACCTTGTCCACATTTAATCTATAAAAAATTAAAAGTAACTTCAGTTACTTTTAACTATAGAACTTTTAATTATAAGAACAAAAGAGATCCATTGTAGAAAAGTGAGAAAATAAAGAAAAGTTAAAAAGGAACAAGTTCAAATAATGACTCTGTTTAGAGATAGCGACATCTGTGACTTTTTCTACATAAGCATGGATATATTTTAGACAAAAATGGAGTCATAGGGTACAAAGTGTTTTGCCCCTTGCTTTTTTCTACTTAAGAATATGGCTATTGTGGTATAACAATTTATCCCCAAATCTTAACAGTTTAGAACATTAAACATTTGTCATCTCACCTAATCTGAGGGTAGGGACATCCAGAAGTAGCTTGGCTAGGGTCTCTCAAGGAGCGCAGTCAAGAAGTCAGGTGGGCCACAGTCACCTGAAACCTTGGTTGGAGAGGGAGGACCTTTTTCCAAGCTGTTTACTGGAAGCCTCAGTTCCTTGATGTGTGGACTTCTTTCAGTGTGGCAGCCAGCTTGCCCAAGGGTGATTTAGGAGACAGGAGGAGCAGGGCAAAAATTACATTGTCTTTTTTTTTTTTTTTTTAAGGCAGAATTTTGAGATATAATTCACATGCCATGCAATTAACTCATTTAAAGTATACAATTGAATGCTTTTTTTAGTGCAGATACTCCTGGATTTACTATGAGGTTACATTCTAATAAACCCAGCATAAGTTGAAAGTAAAAATTGTATTTGATACCCTGCTAAACCCATCATAAAGTTGAAGAACTGTAATCCAGCTATCCTAAATTCACCATGACAGAGCTAAGTCCAGAAAAACCCATCACCAAGGGGAAGAATTATTGAGTTGAACTATCATGAGTTAAAGGCCATCTGTATATTCATACGATTGTGTAGTCATCATCATTTTCTAGTTCCAGAATTTTTTGTTCATTTCAAAACATGGAACGGGGGACTGGGAGTAGAGCTCAGTGGTAGAACATTTGCTTAGCATGTGAGAGGACCTGGGTTCAACCTCCAGTACCACTGGGTGGGGGAAAAAAAAACCCACACAAAACAGTCACTCTATTCTCTCTGAAAATCACTAATCTATTTTCTGTCTATAAATGTTCCTATTCTGGATATATAAAAATTGGATCATATGTAGTCTTTTGTGTCTGACTTCTTTCATACAGCGTAATGTATTCAAGGGTTATTTATGTTGCAGCATGTATCAAGACTTTCTTTCTATTGGTGAATAGCTTTCCTTTGAATGGATATATACCACATTCATTTATTCACTTATCAGTTGATGGACATTTGAGCTGTTTCCGCTTTTTGGCTAATAGTAACAATTTGCTATGAACATTTATGTATAGATTTTTATGTGGACATTTGTTTTCATTTCTTTTATCTATATACCTAGTAGTGAAATTTCTGGGTCATATGGTAACTCTATGATTAACATTCTGAGAAAGTGCCTACTGTTTTCCAAAGCAGTTGTACTATTTTCTATTCCTGTCAGCAGTGTATGAGGGTTCCAACTTTCCTACATCCTTTGAATATGGCCATCAGAGTAGGTATGAAGCGGTATCTCATTATGGTTTTGATTTATTTTTCCCTAATAACTAATGATGGTGAACACCTTTTATTTCTTATAGGCCATTTGTATGTGTTCTTTTGAGGAATGTTTTTCATTCTTTGCCTATTTAAAAGGTTAGGTTGTCTATTATTGAGTTGTTTGAGTTCTTTATGTATTCTGTTTACAAGTTCCCTGTTAGATAAATGCTTTGAAAATATTTTATCCCATTCTGTGTGTTGTCTTTTCACTTTTGTGGTAACTCTTAGCTTAAGAAACTCCATTTTGTCTGGGCTGCCAGCCACCTTAACTTTAGCCCACATACTGGGAGATCCCTAACATCAACATACTTTATTTTTGTAAAGAGTCGCGGTCATCTTGACCTAAGTTTCAGTTAGAAAAATAATTTCGGATGGAACACAGGGTGGGCTTAGCTAACTGCAATCTCTGCTTTTGTACTGTTGGCTTGCTTGCATTGGCTAAAAGAGAAAACTTCATAGTGCCTGATTCACAGTTTTCTTTTGCTATATAATCTGTAACCTAAACCAAGTCGTGGACTGCAATTTTGAATTGGCTTTGAATTGGCTTTGCAGTCCCACCGGCTGAAAGATAAACCTTTAACAAACCTATGAGTTTGTTGATTCTCGCTGATTGGGTATAACACTTCCTTGATGGTGTTGTTTGCTGCAGGAAAGTTTCTAATTTTGACGTAGTCCAAGCCACACTGTCTGCTATACAGGTACATGTAGCCATTTCCTAGATTTTACTTGTTAGAATGAGTGATTATATCTGGCCAACACTCAAGGGGTTAGCAGGGAGAAAGTTTTACTGTTTTTTTTTTCCTTAAAAAATTGTGGTAAAAAAGCTGGGCATGGTGGTGCACTCCTGTAATCCCAGCAGCTCGGGGGGCTGAGGCAGGAGGATCACAAGTTCAAAGCCAGCCTCAGGAAAAGCAAGGAGCTTGACAACTCAACGAGACCCTGTCTCTAGGTAAAATACAAAATAGGGCTAGGGATGTGTCTCAATGGTTGAGTGCCCCTGAATTCAATTCCTGGTATCCACCACAAAAAAAAAAAAAAAAATTTGTGGTTAAAACCACATAATATTAAATCTACCCTACTAAAAAATTAAGTACACAGTACACTACTGTTAACTATATGTACATTGTTATATAGCAGACACCTAGAATTTTTTCATCTTGCATTACTAAAACTCTATATTCATTGCAAAGCAACCCCCTATCTCCCTCTCCCCACACTCCCCCCAGTTACCATTCCACTTTCTGCTTCTACACACCTCATGTAAGTGAAGCCATGCTCTATACGTTCTACCCTTCTGTGACTGGCTGATTTCACTTAGTACCTCCAGGTACATTCATATTACAGCATATGGTGAAATTTCCTTTGTTAGGGTGGAATACTATTCCATTATATGTATACACTGCATTTTCCTTATCCATTTGTCTATTGATGGACATTTGGGTTGTTTCCACCTCTTGGCTATTGTGAGCTATGATGAAATGAACACGGGAGTGCAAATGTCTCTTTGAGATCCTGTTTTCAATTTTTTGGGATGAATACTCAGAAGTAGGATTGTTAGAACATATGGTGCAGTCAGGCATCATATAACAATGATGGACTGCATATGTGATGGTAGTCTCATAAGATCATATTATCTAGTGACATTGCAGCCATGAGTACACTATGATACACAGATATGAAATCACCTAGTAGTACATTTCTCAGAATGTATCCCTCTCATTAAGTGATGCATGACAGTAATTCTACATTCAGTTTTTTGAGGAACTGCTTTTTCCACAGCAGCTGCACCATTTTCCATTTCCACCAACAGCGTACCCAGGTCTTCATACTCACCGACACTTGCTATTTTCTGTTTTTTAATTTGTTGGTCTTGATGGGTGTGAAGTGATATTTCATTGTGATTTTGATTTGCTTTTCCCTGATAATTAATGATGCTGAGCAACTGTAAATATACATAGTGGCCATTTGCATGTCTTTTTTGGAGAAACATCCATTCAAGTCCTTTGTCCATTTGAAAATTGAATTATTTTCAATTGGGCTGCATATTTTATTATATATTTTGCATGTTAACACTACCAAATGTATGGCTTACAAATATCTTCTCCCATTTGGTAGGCTTCCTTTGCACTCTGTTGATTGCTTCCTGTGCTGTGCTGAGGCTTTTAAATTTGATGTAGTTCCACTTGTTTTATTTTTGCTTTTGTTGCCTGTGCTTTTGGGGTCATATCCAGGAAGTCATCACCAAGACCAATGTTATAAAGCAGATCACACTCTACCTTATGGAGGAAAGAGAGTCAAAGAACTTATGGACATATTTTAAAACTACCACAAATACTAGTATTCATTTAAAAATCATCTTTCATGGCTACTGAGTAATCTTATCTTCAAACAAAGTAGATTTAAATTGTGACTTCATCATGTAATTGTCTCATGATCTAAGGTTCCTTAAATTCTTGGTTCCCAAGTTTCTTAGCTGTAAAATGGGGATGATGATACATTTTTCTGTTCTAACGTCACATCATGCATTCATGAAAAGATGCATGTTCTGCAAAATTATGTACTAAAATTAACAGTGGGAAAAATAGGATTGGGCAAATCATGTAAAGCCTATGGAATTCTGTAACCACATCACTAACAAGAACAGCCACCATCCTTATGAAAGTGCAGGATTCTGCCCAGGAATGACACCTAGAATGTGCACATTGCTGTACAGCAGATCTTTTGCCCCTTTGACGCTGGGGCCTGTGCCTCCTCCTCCAAGTTACAGGTGCTGTAGGGCATTGCTTCCAATCTTCATTAATTTACCATTTGAATAAAGAAGATATGTTTTCACAGCTTTTTCATCTACACTCATAGCTTTGCTGAATGGAACCACAAAGCAGAAAACCTAGTGATTTTTGAAGCCTCTACACCAACCTTCCTTTTCACTAAAGAAATGTACCTTGATCCATATTTTCCTTTTTCCTTGAAGACTTCATTTACTGATAAACTTCCTCTTTCATTTTGAGGAAACTTGTCCCTGATCACTTTGAAACATGAATGTATTTAAATTAATACTTGATTTAAAACATTCAGTCAGATACCGACCATCACTCCTATTTGCCAATTGTGTATGTGCTAATTCATACAAACGATCAGGCCCTGCAACAGCCTTGTGGGGTCGTGAAGAGGAAGTGCATCTAAAACACTAAGTACAATGCTGGGCAAGTAGTAAGTGCTCAAAATTAATTATTTGAACTACAAAGATATTTGCTTAACCAATTCTCCCTTAGTTTCCCTGATCTATTTATACCACCAAAGAACTTATTTTTAAAATGATATAATTCTCCCCTTGGATGGTACAGAGCCTTCCTTAATTTCTTTTAGACCTTGAGTTCTTGATTGGTTATATGTGAGAATTGACAAATATATATACATTTATCAAATGCATTCCTATGTAGCATAGTCTCTCTTTAATGAATAGAAATATTTTAGCCGGGCGCGGTAGCTCACGCCTGTAATCCCAGCACTTAGGGAGGCTGAGACAGGAGCTGAGACAGGAGAATCGCGAGTTCAAAGCCAGCTTCAGCAATGGCGAGGCGCTAAGCAACTCAGTGAGACCCTGTCTCTACATAAAAAACACAAAATAGGGCTGGGGATGTGGCTCAGTGGTCGAGTGCCCCTGAGTTCAGTCCCCAGTACCAAAAAAAAAAAAGAAGAATATTTTGATGCACTCATTTTTTGGTGGGGATTGAACCCAGGGCCACTTAACCATGAGCTACATCCCCGGCCCTTAAAAAAAAGACCCTTGAGATAAGGTCTTGCTAAGTTGCTTGTTGCTTAGGGCCTCACTAAATTGCCAAGGCTGGTTTTGAACTGGTGATCTTCCTCCCTTACCTCGTGAGCCTATGGGATTACAGGTGTGCACCACCATGTCTGGCCACTGCACTCAATTTTAGGAAAAAGTATAATGATAAAATACATACCTAATCTTTTAGGTACGTCTTGAGTTCTGAGTAGGTTTTTACATTCTGCATATACTTTTATTTGCAGAATAGCTTTAAGGAACCTATAATTCTTAAGCCATAAAAACTTCTATTGTTTTTTTGTATTTTCTCACGGAAGGGTGGGCACTAACATTCCTGTTACATAGGAATATTCTAAAATATAAAAGGGAACTTGACACTTTGGTTAACCCTAAGTTATGGAACAAGCCCAAATAGGGAGTGTTTGTCTTTCTTCAGGCATTTTAATTATTAGAGATTGTACCCCTTTTTAATAACAAACACGATATTTATTGGATTTTTAAGGAACTGTTACTTGAGTTTCATGAAATCCAATTCATTGACATTTTGCAAAACTGTCATATCTTAAGACACTATAAATTTTCCTCAATTCCTCTTTTGATTTTCTTGGGTACCAATGATAATAAAACAACACCTAAGATTGTGCTAGTATTTACCATGTGCCAAAGCCTTATGATTCACTGAATGAACGGAAATGCCCCAACTATCCTTTGATCTGAACGTTACCTACATCTATGAATTTGGTGCTCTGTTAATGGTACTTTTGTGTAGTTAGGACTTTCAAAAAGAAATTCATAGCTTTCATTTGGTGAAAAGAGTGATTAGAGTACTTAGCACCAGGTGGCGCTAAAGGACTGAACTTGGAAATAGACCTCTTGGTCCTCTTACCTGTGCATTGGGGAAAGTGATGCTCTGTATTTGAGGGCTGTGTTAAAGGCAAGAAGGGCAGGCACTGCCCTTACTGTGCTCTGTTACCAGTAAATGCCAAGGACTGCCTCTGTCAAATTTTCTTGGTGGCCCCTTCTCTGGAGAGTTTCCACTCCCTACATGTATGGATCACGTAGTAATTTTACTGATTTCTTAAATGGCAAAAAAAGTACTTACAGTTTTCCTAAAGGGGAAATGAAAACAAATCTCACATGAGATTGCTTTTCATAGTGGCTTCAGTCTTGCTCTCACCATTGTTGATACGCTGAAATGCAGATTGGATAAAGGTAGCAAAAGAGAAAATATTCCCTCAAATACCTTTGCTTGAGAGTAGATGGTGCAAAATCATTCCCATCAGCTTGGGTTTTATTATTTAGTGCAACTTTCCTTTTCTAGAAGCCTCCAATGTGCTAATAAGTGTTTTTCTCTAGGGCTGTTGGCAGAAGAGTAAAATCTCAAAATGGACACCATAGATTTAACAATGAAAATAAAATCTTTCCACTGGCCTTCTAAGGGGATGGAAGGGGAAGAGTAGGAGGTGAACTGAACAGCCCTGCTACAAAAAAATGTAAACCCAGGAGCCTGAAAAGCAGAGGCAACCAAATTAAAGAATAACAAACACTCCTGGAAGGAGCCAGGCATGTAGGAGGCTCCTTCACTGGGCAGAGTTATCGGAACATTGAGAAAGGTGGGACTTTGGGGAAGTGACTTTTAGGTGGAGAGAGGAACGGTGTTTAAATAGTGTCTGAAATTTCCATTAGTAGCTCTTCCTTTTTTGAAAGTCAAGTCTACTCAAAACACAGGCCAGAATCTCAAAAAACCGAAAGCCGAATGTTTTCTCTGAAAAGCGGATGCTGATCCGTAGTGGGACAGGGGCATAAGGAAGAATGAAGGAAATTTGGTTTGTGTAGAGGGGAGTGGGGGAGGGTTGGGGCTGTGGGGATGGGAAGGACAGTGGAAAGAGACAGATATTATCTGTATCAGTTCAAATCAGCTTTGATTTTTGATTATTCTCTCAATTATGGACCATCTTCCTGCCACTTTGCATACTTTGTATAATTTTGGCTGGATGCCAGATATTGTGAATTTTAGCTTGTTGGGTGTCTGATATTTTTCTATATTACTAAAAATACCAAATAACTTTGATATGAGATGCAGTTAAATTGCTTGAAAACTGGAAAAAAGTAACAAGAAAGAGACAGACATTATTACCCTGTATACATGTATGATTACACTATCAGAGTAACTCTGAACTATGTACAGCCAGAGAAATGAGAAGTTGTACTCTATATGTATACTAGGTGTCAAAACACATTCTATTGTAAAATAAATAAATTAATTAATAAAAAAACATAGGCCAGTAGTTATGTGTCTTCCTATGTGCTTGATTGACATAAACCCCTTACAAAATGAGTATGGGTATTCCCTTAGTGGAACGGTCTGTATCTCCAAGGGCTATTTTTAGTACAACTTTTGAGCAAACTAATTCACCCTGTACCTGAAATCCATTGTCTTGGCTAACTTGATTTGACCTAGGCACCCACAGTGTTTTGTCCTGCAAGTCCTTGTGGATGAAATTCTCCTGTCATCAGAGGGGGGCTTAGAGTGAAACCTCCCAGGTGGGGTTTGCTAGGCACTGGGTGACTGGCTTAGAGTGAAATGTCTTATACTTCTGTCACCATTCTCTCTTCTTTTCAAGGTCCTCTACAAGACAAAGGGGAAGAAGAGGTGGTGGGAAGGGTAAACTGCCCCACTGTCTTTGGCTAAATGATAAGTCATTTTGCTGACATAATCTGGGGGATCAGGTGATTCCTTGGCCAATAGCGAGCAACTTTATCTCTAAAGCCCCTGTTTCTTTTTTTTCTCTTGAACATTTTCTCTTGAGCCACTGTTTTAGGACATTTTGCTGCTAATTGAAACTCATTCAGCCTATAAGAGCAGTAGGACCAAAGGAGGGATATTATTAGTTTTTTTAGAATTGAATTTAAGGTTAGAGATATGATTAAGATAATCTTCTCATCCCATGGATAGCCAGTAATTCTACAGGAATACATATATTACTCTACATTGCTAGGTGACCTTTCATTCAAGGTCTCAAAAGGATGCTAGAAACACATGCTCATAGAAACAGAAGTGTAAAATAGATTTAAGGCAGGAAAATCATATAGAAAAATGAATACAGTATTTTCAGACCCAAGCACAGATCTTGACATTGGCAGTGGTACAAACTCTTTGGGTGTGTTTCTCATCGGCAAAATGAACGTAATGTAATGGATGTGTCTGGCCCCCTCACCCTGGTTGGCCCTGGGAAAGAGGAATAACTCCTCCTTTACTGACAACCCTTTACATCTCTGTTCTCAAATCCAGCCTTTCTAATATGACCCAGAGAGTTTTCATTCACCATTTGTGTATGCTACCCCAACACTCACTGTGTGTTCTCCAGTAATTCTGTTCTCCACAAAAGATTCCCTCATTTCTCAAGTAAGGAGTGCCCCAGGCCATCCCCACAGAGAGGAGGTTGCAGGTCTCCTTTCAGGGTGAATTTTCAAGGACAAATAGTAATTTTCAGTGCTGGAGGGACCTGAACTTTCCTTACTGCTCTTATCACAGGCATAGCAGCTGCACTCAGGGTGGCCTTGGTGTCTCAGAGTATTAATTTAGCAGTTAGTCCTTTCATGCTTTCGTACAAGGATTTCCATTGAGGTAACTTACTGTTTGGTGGTTACAAAGAGGTGGCAGGGCAGGAGAAGCCCTCTGTGGGTATTATCCTGAGATGGCTATGGTTTCTCTAAGTCTATATTGCTAAATAACCAGGCTGTGGACATAGGTACTCCAGAAAAGGCCTTGGGATCCAGATTTTGCCCAGTATGTCTGGGGCAAAGTCCTACAGACAGCGCTAGGAATGTCTTTTATTCTCCTTTCAAAGGTGACTTCCTCCTGTGCCTGTAAGCTCCCTGACAAAGACCTGGATCCTTTTGCGAACTTCTCAGTAGATTTCAGTAGAGGTGTGATACCCAGGCATGTGAATTAATATTGTACTAAAAACACCCCTTTATGTGGGAGGAGATTTGGGGCTGGAAATTGGGCAGGGGCACACCAAGAGCCCCCAGGAACTGGTGCTTCCCTTCTGCCCGCTCCACACTGAACAGAGCAGACGCAGATGCCATTCTCAGTGCACAGCAAGGGCAGCGTTGCACATTTGGGATTGAAAGATATTTAGGAAATATATAACATGTTGAAAGGATCACTATAATTTAAAGCAGTGCTCTAAAATGATGCTTTGAGTTTGTGTATCTTCTCCAGGTTTGTTAATAACTGTAAAGTCTTAAACGCAATGTGCTACTTAAAAATCACCACAACCAAGCTACTCGAGTGTGTGTGTGTGTGTGTGTGTGTGCATGCACGCGCCCGCTCAGTGCTCACTTATTGTTAAGCTGTTTGTATTTTAATGAATGTATTTGTAATGGCAGGGGGCATATTATAGATGCATTTTTTTCTTCCATCACTGGAAGCTTTTAAGGAGTCAGAAAATTTGAACTAATAGAGATAATGTTTTATGTAGTCCCTCAGTGCATCTGTTCAACATGTAGTCAAAGGAGTTCATTGAAATAAATGCTGTGGTTGAATTTTTAACAACGGCTGCATAAATATGCGGCCATTTATAACCTTTATGCCTGTGGGAGCCAGGAAAATGATCTGTGTAATTAACCCCTTGATTGATCTGGTCTTTCAGCTGTCAAGTTGGAAAGTCTGATTTCTCTCATAGAGCAAGAGGTATCCGTGAAGCTGTAGGTAGAAAAATATTTTTGTGTGGGGGGAAGATTATTTTAGGCATCACATTAACATTCATTTGAAAGAATTCTTAAATTTTTCCATCTCTATGAATGGATAAGAAAATGTGCTATATATACACAATGGGGTTTTAGTCAAAGAATAAAATATGCCATTTGCAGGAAAATGGATGAAGTTGGAGACCAAAATTTTGTGCCAAATATATCAGACTCAGGGGAAAGTATTGAATATTTTCTCTGATATGTGGGAGCTACAGAGGGGAAAAACAGGAAAGAAAGGGATGCCATGCAAGTAGAAGGGAGACCACTATGGTAGAGGAAGGGTGGAGGAAGGGAGGAGGAAAAGGCAGGGAAGGAAGTGAAATTGATCAAATTACATTTTTATGTACATATGAAGATACTATAAAACCATTATACACCATAAATTATACAACATTCTGTATAAGTAATACACAACGATAAAAGACAAAAAAATTATTTCAGCTTCTTAAAAGTTTTCAATCTACACTGAAAGGTAAGGAAGCATGGGGAGATCATTTGGGATCTCACATTGGTTACTGGGATTCAGTAGGTATGACAAGTTAGAACTTGGAGATGGCCCCCTTTTTAGTCCATTTTCTGGTGCTGCAACAAAATACCTGAGACTGGGTGATTTGTAAAAAATGGAAGTTTATTTGGTCCACAGTTCTGGAGGACAGGAAGTCTAAGAGTATGGTGCCAGCATGTGTTCAGCAGTGGGTGAAGGCATTTTTGCTGGTCTAGGGCATTACATGATGAGGCAGAGGAAGTGTGCTAGCTTAGGTCTCTCTTCCTCAAGTTATAAAGCCACTAACACCATCATAAGGGTCCTTAAGCTCATTAACTCATCTAATCCTAGTTACCTCTCAACAGTCCCACCTCTAAATGCCGTATACATAAGACTTTGGGGATTAAGTTTCCAATGCTTGCACTTTGGGGGACACTTTGAAACCATAGCATTTCCCAAGATTCCCACCCCTAATGTACATTACATCTTGTGTAATCTCCTTCCCTCAAGGGTGGGTGAAATCTATGAATATAATGAGATGTCAGTGTCTTGACTAGGTTATATTATACAACACCAGTGATGGGGATCATTATCATTTTATTCTGTAATACCACATTATATTATCAATGGCTTCATCTTAGCAGACTGGAGGGATTCAAAGCCGGATAGATCTGTTAGCCTTGAAAAACCAAATTCCCATGTTATGGAGAGGGTCATGCAGCAGGGAATGGTGGGCAGCCTCTAGGATCTGAGAGTCACCCCAACTGACAAGCAGCAAGAAAGTAAAGGCCTGAATTCTATAATTGCAGGAACTAGATTTTTCAAACCACTAATGAACTTGGAAAAGGACTTCAGAACCCAGGCGAAATTCCAGCGCCACGTAATGCCTTGATTTCAGCCTGGTGATACTCTGAGCAGAAGACCCCAGCAACCTGTGCCCCAACTCCTAATCCATGGAAGCTGAAAGATAGTGCATGTGTGTTGTTTTGTGATCTGGTACACAGAGATAGAAAACTAAAGCAGTAGTTATGGGGCGGGACCTAAGAATTTGCACTGGTTATGTGATGCTGAGGCTGCTGGTCTAGGGCTCATCTTTGAGATTCACAGTTATAATTCACTTTCCCCTGATGGTTGATTTTATCAATGATGTCACAAATGGACACTCATTATGCACTTCTGGAATATAACAAGAGTTAACCAAAAGGGACTTCATAGTATATTGTGAGCCACAAAAAAATGTAAGCCCTATAGTTTAAGCCTTTACAAATAATTTAAGTATGGTAAAAAAAATAAATACCAAATATCATACTGGAAAAAGCAATTAGGATCAGGACTTAGGAAATGAGGGTAGGAAAACAATGTACTAAAAGGTGAGGTTGAGCCTGCCATGCAAGATGCATGCATCCCATCGTTGTGACAAGGAAGTCACTATTTATTCCTATTTTTGCAAATCCAACCCCACTTATGCTGATTATGAATAAACTTCATGTTATGAATATATCCAAACTAAAAATTAAGTGAAAACTTCTAATGTTGCATAGGTTTCCTCATGTCTACCATAATAGAGAGTATGAGAGACGAGATACACATTCATAATTTTCCAAAATATTGGCAAATTTTCGAGTATGGCTGCATACGTGTATGGTTATCAAGAGCATTTCAACAGTAGGCAGAAAAACAGATCCTGTGCTTCTAATTCTGTGCAACTATCTCCAGCTATCTTTCCAACCCTTTCTGTGACCGATGCTCGGTCTCTGTCTTTGTGTCTCTTTTCCTTTCTCTCCCTCTGTTCTCACTTGTTTTTGTCAAGTAATTTTTCAAATTAAGAACATTCTGCTCCATTGAGGTTTTCCTAGTAGATCAGAACAGCGAGAGCTTCTCATAATCCTGAGGCATTTTATTCTGTCTTAGTAAACTCAGTCTCTTCTACCCCCCTGGCCCTGGGGCATAATACAGGCTTACTGCTGTGGCTCTATTAGCTGAACCATCTGGATTGTTGTTGTAGTTTAATTTAATACTCTACCTATCACCCAAATATGATGTTTCTGTTCTCTCCACGTGCTTCTACGTCTATATGAGATATTTATGCAGCCATGCTAAAGGACTCCAAGGAAAAATAATTAATTTGGTTTTGAAGCTATTTTAAGTGTTGCTTATTCTAATGACTGTCCTGCTCAGGTCTGTTGGAATAGGAAGTAGGAGCTTGAGTGTGTATGTGTGGGAGTGCTGGGGGACAGGATGGTGGCAGTCAGGAAGTGGAGGGGAACAGAAATAATTATGGGAGAGCGGGCCCGAGTGGCACTGTAGAGTCATCTGTACTTATGGAATGTATATTACATGCTTTTATTCAGAGCATCATACAGGCTGCCTGGATAGGATGTTTGTTCAGCCCTCTTGTAATGGTAACTTTACTTTTGTAACTTTTGTTTTTTTAAAGATACAGGGATTCTTTCCTACAGCTCAGACACCAGACAGAAGGTAAGAGTTGTCTTTGGGCTCTTCATCCCACTGTGGCACCCTCTGCTAGATGTTGTTTCATTAGGAAATGAGATTTTACATGCCTCAGTGGAGCCTCATGTCTTTGGGTGTTAGGCTAGTAATTAAATATTTTACTTTTCTGAATGAGATGGGAGGTAGGAAAAAACCAAACATTTGTTAAAAAATGTTAAATAAATTTTTTTCCATTTTAACTTTGTGTGTCCTTTCACATTAGTAAACCTTTCCAAAATATAAAATAAAATAAAATAAAAATTTTGTGTTTGGGACAACTCCTGGGGGCTAGGAAATCATATATAGTCATTCCTCAGTATCCATGAGGGATTGATTCTAGAAACCCTACAGATACCAAAATCTGCAGATGCTCACGTCTTTTGTGTAAAATGACAGAATCTATGTGCATCCTCCTATGTGTTTTGAATAATCTCTAGATGATTTACAATATCTAATACAATGTTAGTAGTTGTTATACTGTAATGTTTATGAAACAATGACAAGAAAAAGTCTGTACATGTTCAGTACAGGTGTGACTGAAAATGGTTTTTGAAAAAATGTTTTTATGGGTTCATTATTATTATACATAATTGCATTATTTGTTTCTTTTTGGTAGAAGGGAGACTAGTAGAATAGAGGAATTGGGGAGGAGAAGGGAAGTACTGGGAGTGAAATTGACCACTGATGTATGCATATATACTAATAGGTCATAATTAGTTTTTTGCTGATAAGTTTTTTGGAATTCTTTATATGTTCTGAATGTTAATCCTTTGTTGGAAGAGTAACTGGTGAAGATTTTCACCCAGTCTGTAGCACATATCTTCCCACTCTTGTTTTCTTCACAGTGAAGAAGCTATTTAATTCGATGCCATCCTGTGTATTAATTCTTGGTATTATTTCATGAACTTTAGGATTCCTAGTGAGAAAGTTGTTGCCTGTGTATATATGTTGAAGGGTTGGTCTTGTGTCTTCCTCTAGCAGTTGCAAAGTTTCTGGTCTAATTCTTAGGTCTTTAATTTATTAAAAATATTTCTATCAAGGGTTGGTTGAATCCAGAAATGTGGAGCCCACAGATACAAAGGACTGGATGTATAAATTTGTCAGGCATGTGCATGATTCTTCCCTGTAGAATCTGTAAAGTGGTTGGATTGCTTGTGATACTCTCTGTTTTGTAGCTTGGGAGATGAAGGTGCAGAGCGATTGTCAGTTTCCAGGATAGTGATGGTGACACTGGTCCATGTAGTCAGTCGTCAGACAGGTAGGTGTGCAGTCTTTGTAGACAAGATTAGAATCTGAATACTGGGTTTTTGCATTTCGTTGTGAATGCACATATAAATGTCCAGGATGAAAGACTTAGCCTGATATTTCTGTCTTAAGAAATATGAATTCCATTTCCTCTATGGAGCAATTATTGGCCCTTAATAATCATACTGTTTGACAGTGATTTTTGTCTAGAAAGTCTATATTCAAATTTTAAAAATCATGCCCTAATGAATTTACTTGTTTTTTTAAAATTTTTTTTAGTTGTAGACACACACAATAACTTTATTTTATTTATTTATTTATACGTGGTGCTGAGGATCGAACCCAGTGCTTCACACATGCTAGGCAAATGCTCTACTACTGAGCCACAACCCCAGCCCGAATTTACTTGTTTCATGATGGTGATTTGAAGGCAAGTAGAGTTTGGTTCACGAGTGGCAGTTAATAGGAATTTTAAACTCTACTGTGAAGTTTTGGGGTTGGATAAGTTGAACTCATCTAATGGATGGAGCTATGTTCCTTGCAGGAGTAACTTCTCTGATAATGACTCTGGTCGGCACTGCTCCAGGCTTGCCAGGCAATTGCTACTGGGAATATGTAACCCGCTGGCTAAGAAGGATGATAGGAGATCCGAGTTGTGGGTTGATATTGGAGCATAGATCTGAGGTTTGGGTGTAATTATTAATTAGTGGTGTAAATGATCCATTTATCCCTGAGCACACCCTATTTTTTAAAAAAATTTATTTATTCTACTTAGGTATACATGATAGCAGAATGCATTTTGATTCATTGTACACAGATGGAGCACAAATTTTAATTTCTCTGGTTGTACATGATGTAGAATCACTAATCATATATGAAGCTAGGGCTATGATATCCATCTTATTCCACCATCTTTACTGTCCCCATGCCCTCTCCTTCTCCCCCACTTGACCGAAGTTCCTCCATTCTTCCCATGTCCCCTCCCTCATTATGGATCAGCATCCACTTATCAGAGAGAACATTCGGCATTTGGTTTTTTGGGATTGGCTTACTTTGCTTAGCATGATATTCTCCAACTCCATCCATTTACCTGCAAATGCCATAATTTTATTCTCTTTTATTGCTGAGTACTATTCCATTATGTATATATACCACAGTTTCTTTATCCATTCATCTATTGAAGGATATCTAGCTTGCTTCCACAGTTTAGCAATTGTGA
Source organism: Geosciurus inauris (assembly GCA_004024805.1). Taxonomy (NCBI): domain Eukaryota; kingdom Metazoa; phylum Chordata; class Mammalia; order Rodentia; family Sciuridae; genus Geosciurus; species Geosciurus inauris. The sequence goes on along the minus strand of PVHX01005714.1, from coordinate 29,681 downwards.
ATTGAGCTGCTATAAACATTGAAGTGGCTTGCATCACTGTAGTATCCTGTTTTTAAATCCTTTGGGTATAGACTGAGGAGTGGGATGGACTGAGTCAAATGGTGGTTCCAAGTTTTCTAAGGAATCTCCCTACTGCTTTCCAGATTGGTTGTACCAATTTGCTGTCCCACCAGCAGTGTATGAGCATGCCTTTTCTCCCACAACCTCACCAACACTTATTGTTGTTTGTATTCTTGATAATTGCCATTCTGACTGGTGTGAGATAAAATCTTAGGGTAGTTTTGATTTGCATTTCTTTAATTGCTAGAGATGTTGAAGTTTTTCATATGTCTGTTGATCGATTGTATATCTTCTTCTGAGAAGTGTCCGTTCAGCTCCTTGGCCCATTTATTGATTGGGTTGTTTGTTTTTTTGGTGTTAAGTTTTTTGAGTTCTTTATATATCCTGGAGATTAGTGCTCTATCAGATGTGCATGTGGCAAAAATTTGTTCCCAGAATGTAGGCTCTTTGTTTATTTCATTGATTGTTTCTTTTGCTGAGAAGAAGCTTTTTATTTTATCCATCCCATTTATTGATTCTTGATTTTACTTCTTGTGCTATAGGAGTCTTGTTAAGGAAGTAAGGTCCTAAGTCAACATGATGAAGATTTGGGCCTACTTTTTCTTCTATTAGGCATAGGGTCTCTGGCCTAATTCTTAGGTCCTTGATCCACTTTGAGTTGAATTTTGCCTGAGCACACTTTATTTTTAACCTGCTGGTATCAGATGATCTTGGACATTTATTCAGGAATAGCTTTAAGAACTTTTCTTTTGCTGTCTTGGCTGTGGGTCAGGGTCTAGAGTTGGTCTGGGCTCCTTCTGAATGAGTATTTGACAATGTGAACAGATATGCTCCTAGGTAGAGAAGGATGTGGTCCAGTCTGGGCTAATCACCTGGGAACTAAGGAGAGAGGAAAGATTGGTATCCTAGAAAAGGGCTCTGCAGCAGGAAGGGAGACACAACTTCATGAAATCAGTGTGGGATTTTAGCACCTTCATGATGGTGCTGCTTAGGTGTGAAGGAGAGGATATGCAGAAGAATTACTATCTCATTTAAATCTTTCCAGGGCCAAGTGTCCTGAGCTCTGCTCTATCAGACATTAGGGTTTCTCAAGTTATCAAGACTTTTCTAAGGTCAAGTAGGTGCCACCAACACTCTATATAACATCATTATTTTGAAATTCCTAGTGAACATTGACTTTCTACTGACTTTAGAGAGAATTCTTCAGAATAGGAATATAATTACCATAATTGACCATTTGCTTCACTATTTGACCATGAAAATGCTCTTTGTTGATTTGTATAACAAAAGGACTTGTGTTCAATGGGTGATGCCATCACATCTGGTTCAGACTTACAAACATGTTTTACCTCTCACTCTTTCTAGATGAATCTGATGACCTTAGGTATACGGGCTAATTTACATTTTTCTTTTTTTTTAAAAATATTTATTGTTTAGTTGTAGGTAGACAGAATATCTTTATTTTATTTTTATGTGGTGCTGAGGATCGAACCCAGTGCCTCACTCATGCTAGGCAAGCGCTCTACCACTGAGCCACAACTCCAGCCCCTAATTTACATTTTTCAAGAGCCATTTACTTTAGCAGGAACACCACTGTTCTTTCTTTTCTCTTCCAAGTTTACCGTGACTTGGAATTTTTACCCATTTCTTCAGGTCCTATAAATGACGAAGATGAGTAAAACATTTAAAAACCCTGGAATCTGTTACTCTAAGATGCTGAATAAAAACGTCAGGAAGAAATCATAAAGACCATTAATACATTTAGAAAAAGTATTTTAGATGGGAAAGAAATTTATGTCAATTTTTAAAACTCTTGACATAAAATGCAATTTAAATATTACCCATTTATGATAGGGATGTCTAATGCTCAATGGCAGTCAGTTCTTTTTTCTTTTAGGGCACACAGATTAATGACACATCCCTGCTTGCAATGAGGGGTCCACATGACTAATTGTGGACAATGCATTGTGAGAAGAAATGACACGTTTAATTTCCTAGCCAAAGCATTTAATCTCTGGTGTAAAAATCTCCAGAAACTTCTATGCATTTTTGAGGGTTTTTATTTCAGATAATGACTGAATTTCAGAGTCTTTTCTGTGTGGAGCACAGTGGCCATGGACAGTCACTTGGATCCATAAGTGACTATGTGAATGGAAATTTTTTTTGGTGACATCAGTGAATTTGATAGGTTGCAGTTATTGCAAAACCTGGCTTATCCTGAGTTATCATAAAGACTGAATGCAATAATCCATGTCTACTTTTAAGATTTAGTGTTCCTTTTTGTAAAGTGTGGTGAATATTTTTTAATTTACGGGAATTGTGAGGGTTAAATATCACCGAGCATGTGAAACATTTAACTGTGTGTGTCCCTAAAAAAACCCAAAACAAACAAACAAAAAACTGCAAGCAACTATTAGGAGTTAAAGTATTACAATCATCTGTTGGCTTATTTTTCAGATATGTCTTTTATCAGATATGTTTTGCAGATCTTTTATCTGTTACTTGTATTTTCATTCTCTCAACAATGTCTTTCAAAGAACAGATTTTAAGTGTTGATGAAATTTAGCTTGGTAATTTGTTCTTTTATGAATTGTGCTTTTCGTGATACAGCTGAAAAATCTATGCTTAACCAAAAATTACAAGAATTTTCTGCTATATTCCATTCTAAAAGTTTTACAGGTTTGTTTTACATTTAAGTCTGTGATCTATTTTGAGTTAATTTTTTATGAAACATAAGGTATGATCTGGTTTCACGTTTTTGTATATGGATATTAACTTATTCTAGAACTATTGTTGAAAGGCTTTGCCACCAAATTACTTTTGCACTTTTATTAAAAAACCACTTTTCCATATAAGTGAAGGTTCATTTCTGATTCTCTTATCCCAGTGATCTATTTGTTGATCTTAGTACTGCATTGTTTTGGTTACTATGGTTTTATAGTAAACTTTGATATCAACTGGTATTAGTTCTCCAAATTGCTCAACTCTTTCAAAGTTGGTTTGTGAAAAATGGCAGTGTTGGACTTCAAGGTTTAAACTGATGGCCTACAAGTGTGTTTAAACATGCTTTAAAAAAAGTTTAACTTAAATAAAAAAGTTTCTTGAGTCTGAAATTTTAAAATTTAATCTAAAACTTGCATGTCTAGATTCTGGTTACATGAGTCATATTCCTGCACATAGTCAACCAGAGCTGCATAGAAGTCATATTCTTTAGATGAGTCTCTTTATTTTGTGACTGTCCCCACCATTCTGCTTCCTTCATTTAAAGGTAACAGCTAAGCTCCTTTAGTTAAATGGTAGGCTCTTGATCAAAGGAAGAACTTAAAAGCCTATTTGACAAGGCGTGTGAGGATAGAAGAAATATAGAAAGTCACAATTGAAAAGGAAATAATAACAAATAATGGGAAATGGGGGCCAGAAAGATGATGGAATGAGATGGACATCATTGCCCTAGGTACATGTATGACTGTACATATGGTGCAACACTACATTGTGTACAACCAGAGAAATGAAAAGTTGTGCTCCATTTGTGTACAATGAATCAAAAGGCATTCTGTTGTCATGTATACCTAAGTAGAATAAATAAATAAATAAATAAAAATAGTTATAAGACATGGATAATTCACAAATGTATGTAAATGGCTGCATTTAAAACTACAAAATATTATGATTAAATTTTTCTGCACACCTTCAATTATTTTCCTAAGGTAATTTCTTTTTTTAAAAACATTTTTTGTAGTTGTAGATGGACAGAATGTCTTTATTTTATTTGTTTATTTTTATGCAGTGTTAAGAATCTAACCCAGTGCCTCACACGTGCTAGGTAAGTTCTTTGCCACTGAGCTACAGCCCCAGCCCCCAAAGTAATTACTAAAAATTAAAGTGTTCATCTTTGAAAAGATTGAGAGGTATTGATGAATTTAAAAATGCACAGTAGCAAGGTGTGAGGGTATTATTTCCCTAAAACTCTGCAAATCCTGAATAATACTTATTTTCATCTTTGCCAGCTTCAGAGGGCACAAATTATCTTGAATTGCTTTAATCTTCACTTATTCTATTACTGAAGGTCTCCTTTCAGTTGCAATAAACCTTATTTGCAACATCTCATTTATTTTTCATTATTTGGAGAATCTCAAATTCATGATGTTGTGATACTTCCCCTGACTGATACATGGCCCACCTTTGTCATTAAATCTTTAGTAGTATAGCAGGTCCTGTTAGTCTAAGTTCCTTTGAAAAGTAGATGCAAAGACAGGACTATAAGCATTGTGACTCATTGGGGAAAACATCTGTGTGAAATAAAGCAGGGAAGGTACTGGATCACGTTGGGAGAACCACCACGTCACAAAGCACATCTGATCCTGTATGAGGGAGAGAAGGAAGGAAGGTTGGATGAAACGCCCTAGACTGCCATACACTCCAAGGAAAGATTGACATGACTATTTAGGTGCCTTGAGCCCAAGTTGTTTTTTAGAGGATCCCTGTGTCTACCCAGAATAGGCCTGCCTTAGTGTTCCTGCTGTGTGGAGGTGTTGGCTGGGGGAAGCCCATGGTTAGTGCCACCTTGGTAAATACCATGGTAAACCCCAGAGCACAGCAGTGGAGGCTTTGGTTAAATACACATCCTTTATGAAGATCTGTGAGGTCTCTCTCAATTTTTGTTTACATTTTTTTCACCCAAGGGGGTTATCTAGTGGAGCAGGCTTGCTAGAATATTATTTGTAGGAGTGATTAAAGAACCTCTCAGAGAACTCATCCTAGGGAAGGAGATGGCCAGGTCCAGTGAGCTGGACACAGACACACTTGTGACAGGGGAGCAATTCTGAACATGGCCTCCTACCTAGCTAAGGCCCAGGGAGGGGGAGAAAGGTGGAAAGTCATAAGTAATGATCAAAAGATCTGAATGAAATTCTGAAAGATATAAGAAACATCACTGTTCTTTCTCCTAATGGAGTATAACACACAGAGAGAGAAGGGTATTCTTTCCGTTTATGACTCAGAATCCTAAACAGCAGCTGCTATGTAGGGCTTGGTGGGAAGGGGTAGTGTCCAGTGAAGCTACAGTGGTGTCCAGGGTTTGGCATCCCTCAGATGGAGAGGTACTATCTGACCAGTAGAGGTGGTCTTGGAGAGAGGGAGAAGGGAGGTGGGGAGAAGTGACTTTTATAGGACTCTGATGAGCCGCAGTGGTATTCCTTGGGAACTCTCAGAGATAACTGTGGCTGAGGATGGGGGTAAGAATTCTGAGAGGCCAATTGGGTAAATACTTTTATTTAGCACTGGAGTCATTTCAAGATGTTGCTCAAGGACTTTGTATCAGTTAGGCTGAGCAAAGTTATGCTATAATAACAAATAACTCCAAACACAGTGGTTAAAACAACAAAAGTTTATTCCTTGCTCATATTACATCCATAGTGGGTTGGTGAGGGACTTTCTTCTATTAAAACAACAAAAGTTTATTCCTTGCTCATATTACATCCATAGTGGGTTGGTGAGGGACTTTCTTCTGCATCATTACCTTCTTCATTTCATGATTCAGTCTAGTAGAGTAGTCATTCTGGAACACTGTTGGCAACTTGACTGAGGAGAATGAGAAAGGACATGGTGAACTCACAATTTGGCTGTAAAAGTTTATGCCTGGAAGTAACCCACATCACACATCACTGGTCCAAACCACTCACATACCTGCACCTAGGTTCAGTAGGGTGAAATTAGTTCTCCTGGGTTATGGGAAAGGATAACAAGTTCTACTACAGACACTCTTTGGGAGCCCTACCTCAGCTATTTTCAGGCTTTAGGGGATTGACATGAGACCCTAAAGGAAAGAGGCAGTTCTCCAAATTAGTTCCAGATATCTCTTTCCTCTTCTGCTACCTACGCACAATCATGCTAAGTTTATTTTCATTTTAAGGACATCACATTAGCTGTTCCCTCTTTCTGGGTAACTTTTACCCCTGATATTTGCAAGATGAACTTTCTCTTGTCATGTACATGCCAGCTTTAAAGTCACCTCCTCAGAAATGTCTTTACTGACTTTCTAATCTCCAGTGGCCTGCTCCACCCACTTAAGGGCTCTTCTTTTTGCTTCGCTATCTTATGTTTTCTTTGTGGCATTTCTATCAGAAAACATACTCTAGCTTACAATTTTGGTTTACTGATTATTTATATTTTGCCTGTGTTCCTTCACTAAAATGTAAGCTCATATTTATTACTATTTTTTTTTGCTAACCAAGTCATAGGCTTTTATGATAAAGCAGAAAGAGATTGCACTAGAATGGTGTAGGGGAGGGAGAAGGAGCAGAGTCAAAGCAAAGCTTAGATGACACAGGTGTCAAGAAGACCTGGGGCACAGAATTAGGAGAAGGAGGTTTATAGAATGAGCTTTTCTGAGAAGATATGTGAAAATTAAAAGGGAAAAGACAGCACTTTCAAACACTGAGTGTATTAATGTTACTCTAGAGATTCAAGAAAAGGCTAACATACTCTTAAGTTAATCTGATTGCCATAATAATGTATATATTTGGTCATAATATCCTATAGAAAAAGCAGTCTGGATTTTATAATCCAAATTGTACACATTGTTAGAACATCGTCCTCTGCTGGAAGGCTGGTTGTGTTTATTACTGTTAAAGGCAATCCCTAGAATAAAACAGAATGATTTTTTGGTTGCTATAGCTGGGATAGGAACAATCCCTCCTTCTACTGCCAATGATTCTAGAGCAATACTTGGCCCATTATGGGCACTGAAGAAATGTCAGCTCCTAGGAAACCACCATGGGCCAAATAGGAATAGGATGGTGTTGGAGAGGTGGGCTGATATGCTCCTTCACTTTTGGAGGTTATCAGTAAGCAATGCTGGGAGTGGGGGAGTGGGGCTGTTATTTGAATGAAGCATTATTCTTGGACTTGCTCTTTTGGGAGAGTACAGTGAGAAAAGAACATTCTAGAAAGTGACAGAATAGGGACAAAAGCCCTGGTCCCTGTTTTTGTAACATGAGAAGTTATAGGTTAATAGTCTGTCTTGTGAATTGTAAGGCTACCCAGGACATTTTTGGTGGTTAAGTGTTAAGTAAACTGCATTGAAGGCCTGGAAATGGGCTATTAAGAGAGCCATGTCTAACAGATGGATCTCAGCCTGACAGCCTGGTGATGAGTGAGTATCTGCTTTGGCAGGTGGCCAGGCAAAGAGTTCAAAGTCTGAGCATCTTTGAAGGGAGCATCTCATTATTTGAGATCAAAATTCCAAAAAGTAAAACTTACTTAGTATCCCCTTTTGTGTTCCCAGTTGGGACAGTGCTAAAGAAGAGGGGCTTTGTCTAACCCACTTAAACTTTGCTTTTCCAAGAGATCTTGACCACAACCTTGACAGAACCTGTATACTCTGTGCCTACACCTGCAGACCCCTTTCAAGTAGAGAAATCATCTTTGGGAGGACAAACTCTCATGTAATTAAGACATGACCAAGAATGAACATACTGTGAAAATGAAAGTCATAATGTTGAACAGTTGAAGGAAAATTTTATTTTGAATCCCTTTTGAATAATAGCACATGCTCAAGAAATCCCTAGAATTAAGTATTTTTTGGTTAATTATTTAGTAAGTGCCTAATTTGCTCTTCTGGGAAAGAAAATTACATAGTTGTTCCTAAATTATTAAACAATATTTTGATGGCATTGACAGAGCAGTAGCAAAGTATTGACCAGTTACTCTGCTGTAGGAAAACTTTGGCCTGGCTCTGTTTTATCTTGCAAGGAAAAATTGAAGAGAAAATAAAAAGTCATTAACTCCTGTGAACTACATCTCCAAACTCTGATGGCAAGTCACACATAAAGTTCACTGTCCTTTATAAGACAAAGTAGAAAAGCCCTCAAGCTAAGTATTTTAAGAAATGCCTAAATGAACTTCAAAACTGAAATCTGACTATCATTCAAAGTTTCATTGTTCTGGATTCTGAAGGGAAATTTTGTTTGGGGTCAGGTTTTTTTTTTTTTTTTTTTTTTTTTTTTTTTTCGGGGGGTACCAGGGATTGAACTCAGGGGCACTCAACCACTGAGCCACATCTCCAGCCCTATTTTGTATTTTATTTAGAGATTGGGTCTCACTGAGTTGCTTAGTGCCTCACTTTTGCTGAGGCTGGCTTTGAACTCACCATCCTCCTGCCTCAGTCTCCTGAGCTTCTGGGATTATAAGTGTGTGCCACCATGCCTAGCACTACATCTTTCTTACTCAGATTTTTCTTTATAGGATTTCATACTCCAGCCAATCTTTCTTGACATTGTAAATTCATCTGTATATTTTTTCAGCACCTAGAATAGTGAGTAAATGAATGATCTTTTTCATTAGGCTGTCTTCCTCACTGTATCCTTTAAGGAGGAAGAGTTTGTGGAGAAGAGAAATGAAATTAGGAAAATAACTGTCTTTTGGCTCATTGAATTTCTCCAGTCGTCTGGTTTGGACTGATGTTTGCCTTGTGGAATTGTTCTTCTCTAAAGTCTGGGACCTGCAGTATTTGATGAGTGAGGAGACATGATATTTTGGGAGAGTTCTTGATCAAAGTGGCCTATTTCTCTTGGTATTGAGATCTACCCAGAAACATTATTTGAATATAGAACCTTTATTAGGAAAAAAGATGATTCTTTTATGGAACTCCTACCAAGCAGCTGTAATGTACCAGGTATTTATGTCCTTGGTTCTTTTTTTTTAATTTTTTGTTTAGTTGTAGATGGACACAATGTCTTTATTTTACTGCTTTGTATGTGGTGCTAAGGATCGAACCCAGGGCCTCACGCATGCGAGGCAAGCGCTCTACTGCTGAGCTACATTCCCAGCCCATGTCCTTGGTTCTTACATTGGCTCTGTGGGATGATTATTAGTTCAGCCCAGGTTGACCAAATAACTTGTTCAGGCTCACAGGAAAGGAGGGGATTGGTAGATGGGGGGAGTTGGAGTTTACAAATAGTTATCTACCACACCAGTTACATGAGAGGGCCTAGTAAGTGGAGTGGTCACTCCACTTGAGAAACTCATGTTCTAGTTTGAAAGACAAGGAGGACACATATAGAGAAGGATCCTGAGTTCTGGGTTCTATGCACAAGTAGCAAAGCTCAGAGTTTTGAAATAGCATCTTTCAGATGGCTAATGGGCCATGATAACTAGTAAGCAAGTTTAAGTAGTTTTCAAAAGAATTTTCCAATTAGATCTTGATCTCAGTTCAGTTCAATTCCAAATTTTTTTTTTTTTTTTTTTTTTGGTACTGGGGATTGAACTCAGGGGTACTCGACCACTGAGCTGCATCCCCAGCCCTATTTTTTATTTATTTTTATTTAGAGACAGGATCTCACTGAGTTGCTTAGTGCCTCGCCGTTGCTTTGGCTGGCTTTGAACTCGTGATTCTCCTGTCTCAGCCTCTCAAAGTGCTGTTAATCCCAAATCTTATGCCTCCTGAAATGCTTCATGCTTTTATGTAGAGCAAAGACTTCCAAAAAATATTGTCAAGAAACAACATATGTCAGCATACCTGGTTAACTATTACTGAGATGGAAGAAAGGAATGGATACTGAGAGCTGAGTTAATTGGCAAAGGTAGAACTATGTGAGCCAAAGTAGAAGTGGGAAGGACAGGGCAGGGGTGGGAAAACCTGGAATTCATCTCTGAGAGGCACAACTATGGTTTCCATACCTGAGAAAGCAGATGTGTGTGTGTGTGTGTGTGTGTGTATGAGAGAGAGAGAGAGATATGAGTTGGTGCATCTGGAGTGATCTCTGATGCAGCCATTTTTCATAGTTCTTTGGTGGCTTCCATGACTTCTATAACATCTGAGTGTGTCTACAAACCCAGAGGATAGAGAAAAGGAGCAGATGGATGGGTTCTCTTTATGGAGTTCTAGGCTGCCTGCTCTCTGTTGTGCTTATCTCTAGGGGTTACATCTCTGCAACTTTCACAAAACAATGCCAAAGATAGAACATTCTAGACCTGCTTGATGGCAATGGCTTCCTTGCTGAGTTTTACTGCCTCTCTTTGCATCCAGTTAATCAGGCAGAAGCTCATTCAAATGACTCAATACAAATGATTCAAATAAGTCAGTGACTTTTTCAGAGGACACATATGGACATTGCTTAAGATGGCCACAGGCTTTCTCCAGAAACCATCTGTCCATCTTGCTAGCCTTAAAACTCCCACATTCTTACAATATTATTTGAGTTCTCTTCTTTTAGAATGCTTAGGATACTCTTTGAAGTTAGTGGCAGATGTATCCTGAATATCTTTTTTCCCTTCCCCCATGGTTTCAAGGCTGGTTTCGTTCAGTTTATTCCAGTCTAAGCAAGGTCTATGCATAGTTACTGTTATGTAAGCTCTGTCAGCAAACATTATTAGTCAATTGAAAATTTTGGCATCAAATGACTTAGAGCTAAAAAGTCAGAGAAGGCCTAACCATTGTATTGTGTAATCACTTACCTTTTAAGAGCTACCACATTTGGAGACCCCATAGGACTTTCTTCAAATACCTCTTCCTCAATACAGAAACAAAATACTTTATCTTTACCAGGTGTGGTGGCACACACCTATAATCCCAGCATCCTGGGAGGGAGAGGTAGGAGGATTGCGAGTTCAAAGCCAGTCTCAGCAACTTAGCAAGGCCTTGTTCAAAAAAAAAAAAAAAAAAAAAAAAAAAATATATATATATATATGTGTATATGTGTATACATGGCTGTGGATGTGGCTTATTAAGTGCTCCTGGGTTCAATCCCTGGTAGCAACAAAACAAAACCAAACCAAACCTGCATCTTCAATGTCTGTATGTATATGAAAATACCTCCTTGTCCCTCTCGTCTGCAAAAGGGAATACCAGGTATTCTCAAAGCATGATCTTTCCAATTATCTGTGGTTTTGAAATCCTGTACTTCATAGAAGTACTGGAATCAGTGGAAGAGTTAACAAAGGATCCAAATGTCTGGATTCCTTATCCTGTGTTCTAGTTCCTGTATTGTACTGGAGCAAGGCTTGATATGCTTGTGTGATATTCTAAAATAGAAGTAGAAGGGTGCTTTTCAATAACTGAGCCCCAATATTTAAGATCTTTGCATAAAAACAGAAATATTTTTGGCATAATTAATTATAATGCCAACATCTTCATTTACTTGGGGAAAGATATCAGAGATTATGGTCTTAATTCCAGTTGAAACTGTTCTTTCATGTTTAGAGGGGCCTGATATTGACAGTTCTCTTCCCATTTGTTTAGAAACCTTATTTCTACATTATGGTAGTTCTAGCATATCTTTAACCAGGCCAAAGAAAAAGCATGTTTATTATTTGTTATTAGAGCACATTGTTGTTTAATGTGGTTCTAATATATTCATCTTTCCATTTGCAAGCAAGAGTGAGGACAACTTCTCATGTAACTGTGTAGTCATTTAATTTATTCAGTTTCACAATAATATAGGCTTTTTAAAGAGAGAAGTTTCAAATAATAAGATTCTAATTATTATCTTAATATTATAATATTCTAATATAATTGCACCTTAGGATCACTAGTTTACATGCCTAAATGGCTCAACCTTCTCCAGAAAATCGATGTGTGGGAACTAGATGCTTTTGGTTGGCCCTCAGGCTGGTGTGCCATCCTTTCTGCGCTGGCAACCGCTTTCTTCTCTAAATCCCTTTCCCCTGAATGTGGAGTATTGTCAACATGAGCTCTTGCTCAGAGGGCAAGCTGCTAAGCTGGGATAACAAGGAGATCTCTGAGTCTGGAGCACCAGCCCCTGCATGGCAATTTTGAAGCTTTTCCTTTTTTAAATGCAAGTTTCAAGATGATCTCCTGCCATCTCAATTTACTCCTGAGTAAGAGGATTCTAATGAAGTCACCATGGGGGATGAGGCTCAGTCCTGCGGTCCTCTCCTGCAGGGACAGTTTCTGCCTCCTGGTTGAGCTGTGTGATTGCAGGCTTTGTTGTTGGTATCTGCAGGGGAAAGGTGCTCCAAAGAAGGAGGGGAGCTTCACCTTGGTGATTTCTCTCCCAGCCAAATGAATACAAACATCTAATGTCATGACCCCCCTCTGGTTCCATGCATTCAGCATGTTTAACACTGTTAGCAGCCCTGGTGTGGACCCAGAGCACATCAGCAATAGATTAAAATGTCTTTTTTGCAGGGCAGATGAGGCCTGTGGCTTGGCGGGCACAGGCAGAACAGACTGGAAGCTTGGGTGGAGATGCCGCAGGACTCAGATCTTCAGGACATCAGTGCTCATACAAATTATCAATGTTAAGTGGATTTTGTCTTTCTTTAATTTCCCTTTCCATTCCTGAAAAGCTAATCAGGAATTTGTGGTCTTTTGTCAAAAAGAATGGAATACCTGCTGTCTGAAAACAACTCCTTCTCTTGTGTTGGTTTTTGCAATGATAAAGGAGGAGACTTTGAGGAGACTCCAGGAAGAGAGAGGTGTGTGTCTCTTAGGAAAGAGCACAGATAAGTAGAAAGCAGAGAAGAGAAGGAAACTTGATCATTGGTACCAAAACTCCATGGCTGACAGTTTTCTGTACCTGTATAAAATAGTGGGGCGACCTGCCTCCAACAGATGGGGCAGGCTTGAACTATCAGGCTGTCACTGGTGCCCAGTACAGAACAAAAAGGTGTCCCTGGATATTTACTTTGCCACAGTTCTGGGGGGCCTTTTAATGACTGTGGGGGATGAAGAAACACTCTTATGATAACTAATAGCTCCAGAATCAGATTTAATTTGACATAAAAAGATTAGGGCAGTGACTTTTATATATACTGTAGAATTAAATTCAGCCCTACTGCTGCTCTAACCGTACAAGTCAGGAAAGGCCCAGAGACCCATGTATTAGTTCAACTGAAGAGCTGGCACTTGGCCTCTTGCAAAAGTTTTTAGTTGAAGAAACCTAACAAAGAGGAGTGTGAAGAGTGTTACTTTATATATGACAAAAGAAATTACATTGCCATTAATATTGCAGGTCACTGCTTTGAGGGGGGAAAATCCTTGTTTTATTTTAAGATTTTTAGTAGGGTTTATTCTAAGACTTAGAAAACTCAAGAGAGTCGGGCCTTCCAGACAAATGCATTTGCCTTGATGAAACACATTTGCAATAGCTCTCCAACAATGGCCTAGAGACTACTCTCAATTCACATTGGACTTTAAAAAAATATTTTTTTTTTATCCTATTTTGAAAATGGACCAGGTTTGGGGCACTAATTCACACAGCTACCACACCCACTCTTTCTGCCCAGAGAGTGAGGAGAATGAATGGGTCAATCAGCTGACATATTTCCATCCAATTTCAAGGATAGAATGTGTTCATTTTCTGACTAATGGCATGTCATTTTGCAGAAGGCTTTGGTCGCGAATTAATCCTGGAATCAAAACAGATTTTCCAGGGAGCAATCTTCCATCAAGTATTGATTTTTTTACACTCATGGAGTCTGTACTCCCTAATTTAACCTGACAATGATTCTGCACAATGGCCTGGGAGCACCTTGGCAGCTCACTGAAGGAACTTTTACTGTCTTTTCTTTCTGAAAAGTAGAAGGGAAAAAACCCACACCAGCCAGCCTGCTCAGTCGCTGGGGGACACTTATGGTTTGATACTCTACTTTTGGTGATTTGGAATGGGCAGAAAGCTGCCTTCTAACTTTCAAAACAGCATTGGGAGGAAAAGCTTTGCCTTGCAGAGACCCTGTTTAAAGTACCATATTTTTTTAAACTGCCAATATTACATCAATCGGTAATAGAACGTTCAGTCTTGGCCAATGTTTTCAAATGATGCCATCTTATTTTGTCTACCAAACATGAGAAAATGGGACACATTTTTCAAAGAGAAGCTTTTGTCTGAGAATTTCAGTAAACCTTGTTGGTTTTTTTTTTTTTTTTTTCGATTTTTCTCAAAGACATTTTTTGATCTCTAAATTCCTTGGCCCTTACCTGATCTTTGTGTACTCAACAAACATTCTTGAGCTTTAAAGGGGAACTTTGAGAGCTTAATAAGACATAGACCCTTGTTTCAAGGAGCTAAGGGTGAAGAAAGTACAGATAAAACACATTCTGGATAAATAAAATGTGGTATAGATGCATGATGGAATATTATTCAGCTATAAAAAAGAATAAAATTCTGCCATTTGTGGTAATCTGGATGGAACTGGAAGATATTATTTTGGATGAAATAAACCAGGCACAGAAAGCCAAATACTACGTGTTCTCACTCATGTGGAAGCTAAAAAAGTTGTTTTCATAGAAGTAGAGAGTAGAATAATGGTCACAGTGGTTAGGAAGGGTAGGGGAGACGGGATAGAGGGAGGTCAGATAGCAACTACCAAGATACTGTTACATAGGGGGTGTAAGTTCTGATATTCCTCAGCATAGGGCAACAACAGTTCACAAGTTATTATATATTTCATAAGGAACTAGAAGAGAGGAGTTTGAAGGTTCCCAACTCAAAGAAATAGTAAATGATTAAGGATAGGGAAATGCTGGTTTGATCATCACACATCATATACGTGTATCAAATCATCTCACATACCCCATACAAATATTGACACAATTATTTTGTATCAATAAAGAATAACAAATAGATTCCATCTATGGCACAGACTATAACTATGGAAGACATGGACATGGGTCAATGGGGCGGTGGGAATTTAGAGTGAAGTTGAGACCACATCTCTTTGGGGAAGCTTGGACAGAACTTTCTGTAGAAAGACATTTGAGTTGGATCGTGTGTAAGAGACCATTAGTAAATGCTCACAAGGGAAGCTAGGAAATGTAAGGGAACATGTAGACTTTCAGTAAGTGAGTTAGGATCATGTGACCAATTCTGGCCAGTGGACTATGAGGGAAAGAGGAAGGAGTCACTTCTAGACAGAGGTAGCTTTTCCTCTTCTATCTGCTCTCTTCTCTTGCCACAGTGACTGGATAGAGAATCATCTGCTCTCCAAAGTCCAGATTGGGCTTTGTGTGAGCAAAACATAAACTTGTGCCTTATATAACCTTCAAGAAATCTGGGTTTATTTTATATCACAGCATAGATTAGAAAAACTAATACCGGTAGATATTATTACTTAATATGGAATAACACAAAAATCCAGAGTTATGTAACTAAGAAGGCTTGTACATAAACAAGAATTTTGAAGGGCCCAGAAGCCCTGGGTTCATAAAAAAAGTATTTAAGTAGCTCACAGAAACCAGTGGCAAGTTTTAAGTGAACTTGAATGATCTTACACTAAGATTTTATTTGAGAATAGGGGATGGACAGTTATTATAGATGGAGAATAGAATCAATACACTGGCTGAATAATGCATTAAGCAGTATAAGGGAGTCCCTGAGTCATGGGTAGCCTAATAGATCAGTGTGGTGTGGAAGTCATATCCTCTAGGCTCAGTATCCTCAACCTAAATAAGAATAAAATGATCAACAATGCATTATTTTAATAGGAGAAGTAGAAGTAAAATTCTAGCCTGTGGAGAATGTGATCTGGGTGGGGAAGAGATGTAAGCATTGTATGGAGTGAGGAAAGAAGGCAAGTGAAGAAGTGACTGGCATTGAGTTAGAAGGTCAGGAAAGGCTTTCTGAAGTCTGAATTCTGGGTTGAGGAGGAAATGAGAGTTGACTTATGAAGAAACCAATGTTCATAAAGATGGTAGCACAAAGCAGCAACACAATGGATTGATAAGTCCATCTTTTGGTTTAAGATGAGCAGTTAGCCTAATGGAATCACTTTGTGTTAGAAGAGTTTCCCACTCTTCCCCCAGTTAGATCCACTCCTTCCCCTTTGATTAGAACTCCTGGGATTGCTTTCACACAAACTCTCCAGAGATTCTATCCATCAGTAACTCAGGCCTTTCAATCCTTCATTCATTCAAGCAGGACAATCTGTCCAACTCCAGAGTTCTAAACTGTTGAGGACAAGACCATTGCTAATATTTATGGCTTTTAACAATTCACTTTTGTTTTTATCATTCTCCTATCATTGAAGGAGTTATTTCCATATGTTCTACAAAGAAGCAAGAAATACATCAATTCATGTTTAGTAATTGGAAATTACAAATTTTCACAAATAGGCCAAATACATCAAATACTATTTTGGACATTCTCAGAGGTCTTCATCTTTCTGTCTTTGAGCCCTAAGGGTGAGAGATTATATAGCTTTTTCTCCTTTGGAAGAAAACTGCAATTATTATGCCTGATTGTCTTGTATTTTTAAGATTACAGTTTAATAACAAAATATTCAATTAAGAAAATAGATCAAATGTCATTGGAACAAGTGAACAGTATAGGAGGAACTTTGCAGAGGCTAAATCATAATTTGTAACAAATGGTCATATAAAATCCCTCGTATTTGAAACAGTGATTGAAATAGCACATTTCAACAGCTTTACACAGATGTTTTAGAAAGAACTCTGTTTTTTCTTGCCTACATATTAAAGAAAATTTCTCTTAAGTTGAAAGAGTGCCACCTTTTTTCCATCAAAGTGCCTCTGTACGTTAGTGAAGCAAGTTAATGACCTTCCCTGTTCAGATTACAGAGTGCTCTATTTTATGCAAGTGTGTGATAGAGGTAAATAGTGCTTTTTATGAATTTCAAACTTTCTCTTTTTTAAAAACATACCAGTGATTTTACTGCACAGAAAGATGTTTAGACTTGAGTGAAACCATTTTCCTATTCTCAAAAGACAGTAATATTTTATTCTATTTGTGGTGTGAGCTATGTTTTTTGAATCAGTCTTTAGAACAGTTAGGGCAGGTAACTCCTCCTACAAATCTACAAGTGGGAGAAGTTTGCAGAAAAGTAAGCACTTGTTAACATCATTTCCTTTTTTCCTTCCTGGCTTCCAGGAGAGATGACCTAGGATTTGACCTGGGTCAGAGACATGTGACATATTGTGTTCTTTGCCTATGCTGATCCTCCACTTCTGGAAATGCTGGAAGCTTCTGAGAGCTTAAAACTGAAGTTTTGCCTTGGGTTTTAAGTAGAAGACAGGATATACACGGATGATTCTGGGACTTGGAGGCTATGTTGTTGGATGAGAAGCAAATAAGATTAATAGTGTACAATAAATATGGACCTTTAGCAAAGAGGTTAAAGCCTGGATTCTTTGTTTTTTTTTTTTTTTGGAATAGGGTTCTCCTTTTTCACTGAGTCTGGCCTCAAATTCTGGGTTCAAGTGATCCTCCTGCTTTGGCCTCTTGATTTTGGGAATGCACCGCTGCACCCGGCTACGTACTGAATTCTTGATCATGCAGGCTTAATTTAATTTATGCCTCTGATATTTTCTTGGGCAAGTTACTTAAACTTCCCAAACTTTATTTTTTTTCATCTTCATGATGGAGGAAGTTCATGGGGTTGTTATGAAAACCAAATACACATAAATGCATCCATATATGCACACACATATTTTTTTGGTAAAGCATTTAGTTCAGTTACTGGCAGGAAGAGCTTAATAAATGGAAATTATTATTTTTGTTAAAGCTAAATAACTTTGCCCAAACTTCTATGATAACCTGGAGAAAGAAATATAATACACCTGTTCCTCCATCTCCACAGATCCTGCATTTGTGGATTCAACCAACTATGGATCAAAAATATTTGAAAAGAAGTTGCATATGTACTACATGTACTGTACATATACAGACTTTTCCCCCTTGCTATTATTCCCTAGACAATATCATATAACACATGTTTATATAGCATTTACATTGTATTGTAATCTAGTGATGATTTAATGTATACCAAAGAATGTGTATAGGTTATATGCAAATATTACATCATTTTCTATAAGGGACTTGCGCATCTGTGGATTTGATATCCAACTCTCCCATGGATAACAAGGAATGACTGCACTCAGATAAAATAAAAAAATACAAATAAAAAATAGGATTTCCTACAATCTAGTCCTCTGTTAAAGCAAAATGGAGAAAAATAATGCTTCAGTTTCCCTTGGTCATGTTGCCGCTATGGGCCTAATAGAGTGTGGGCTGGTTTGTGTTGTCTACCTGGACATTTAAAACAAAGACCTGGGCTGGGATTGTGGCTCAGCAGTAGAGCGCTTGCCTCACATGCGTGAGGCCCTGGGTTCGATCCTCAGCACTACATACACAGCAATAAAATAAAGACATTGTGTCCATCTACAAAAAAATTTTAAAAAAACCAAAAAACAAAGACCTGACTCTAGAATAGACACCTCTTAACTTTTTTCTGAACATCTGTGTCAAGTACTTCTTATTGGTCGTTGGAAGAATCTAATTGGATTTAGATTTCTAAATTAAAAAAACAGGTAGAAAAATATAACAGTGTGGATAAAAGCCAAGGATCAATTGGACTGTGTGTGTCAGAGGTTTATCTGATTGTCCGAGGAACAAGGCTCTAGTGTGAGTGATAGCACTGGAAAAAAAATTTAAAACCCATTAACACATAGACTTGATTTGCACAGCTTACAGAAGGGAAGAAAATAAGAATCAAAGCATTGCATTTTATTCTGATTTGGCTATTTTTGGGGCGAGGGGGGTGAAATCCAGGGACTGTTTAATTCATCGTTTTCTAAAAAGTTCACCCAATCTCACTAAGTGGTAGGCAATGATCATTTTAAATGGTGAGAGTTAAAATTTTATATTAAAAATATATATAGCCACACAGTAGACAGTAACATTAAAAAAAATTCACAAATCTCTGTATCAGAACAAGGAGAGATGTGAACCCAGAAAATACAGCTAAAGAGAAAAGATTAACAGATATGGTTTTCAGTCTTTCAATATATACAATGCCCAATAGTAATTACACAATAAAACATTTGCAACTGGCATACCCCTAAGATGTCTGCATTTTAATTAGGGGATTTTGATCTTGTCTTATCAAATAAAATTTTCCTAACAAAATTTGCTTGACTTGGGCAAAATGTCTGTTGTGCAATGGAGAAATAAGAATCTCAGATGTTAGAAAGAAATCATCTTTGTGGATTTAATTGTCATTGACAGAAAAAAGCCATTGGGCTGGAAAGATAATCATTGTTCAGTCAAAAAGCATTATATAGTTTGAAATTAAGGAAAAAAATTCTATTAAGTTAAAACAGCTGGAAAATGAAATCTAATAAAGAATATATTTAATTTAAATGTTTATTTTATTTTATTATCTTTTTGGTCAGTGAACTTTTTCATTGCACATGTATGACTAAATATCACATGTCTGGGCCAGGTAGAAATTGATATTTATTGATAAATGTCAATCTTGAGGGAAAAAAATAATGGATCTACTGCTTTTAAGTTTATTGTCTTTCCATATCAATCCATGTTTTTTTTGCCTTGACTTAAGAAGAAGTCTTGTTCATTTTACCTAGGGGCCCAGGAAAGCTCTTCCCTGGGAGGATGTTTTGATCCACCAGTTCACTTGTGGAGGAATTTGGATGAGAACACACCAGGGGACATTCCTTTTCTTTTTTGGACCTGGCTTAAATGAGTCATCAGCTCCTCTCCCTAAACTGAAGCTGCTGCTATTAATTAGTTTTGTTTATGGAATCTTCTGTTTGTTTTGTCTTCCTTTCTTTTTCTTCTTCTCAACACGTGTCCTTTCAAAGCCCAGCCCACAGCCTGTTGGCAGACCACTCCCTCCCAATCCTTAGCCCTTACTCTGGAGGACTATATGGGTATGAAATTTTCTTTCTTTTATATTTTTAGTTGTTGATGGACCTTTATTTTATTCACTTATTTATATATATATCTGAGAATCGAACCCAATGCCTCGTACATGTTAGGCAAGTGCTCTACCACCGAGGTACAACCCTGGTCCACAGCTTTTATTTTCTGGGCCATTTGATTAAAAAAATATTATGAAGTATGAATGTAGACAGTCTGGATTTGAGTGTGCTTTTCCTCCTTTCCCTGAATCTGAGGCTCTGTGCTGAAGGTAGGTCACATCTCTCATATTCATATTCATGAATCTAAATGGAGTCCCCAGGTTACTATTATTTTAGGGATTGTCTTAGTCCATTTGAGCTTCTTATAGAGGAAAAAAAAATCACCTGAGTGAGACTGGGTAATATATAAAGATAGGAAATGTATTTCTCACAATTCTGGAGACTAGGAAGTCCAAGTTCAAGGCACCAGCAGATTCACCTTTACAGAGGGTTGCTCTCTGCCCCCAGGGTGGTGCCTTATTGCTGTGTCCTCACATAGCAGAAGGCAAAGGAGCAAAACCGGCAAACACTCTCTCATACCTGTTTTATAGAGCCACTAGTCCTATTCATGAGGGCTCTTCTGTCATTCCTGTGCCAGGTCAAGATTTTAGCCTGAGGTTTTTGAAGATGAAAGACATTGTGCAAAGCCATAGCTCATGGTCTTGGCTTTCTCTGTGAATTAGGAGGCCAATTCAGTGCCCCAAAGCAAGGTCAGGATGAAGAAAAGTAGAACAGTATAACGCAGTCACACTAGCTCTTTTCACTAGGTCTATCACCCCTTAAAAAGCTCTCTAGGTATCTTCGGAGTTACCAGAGTGTCTTCCCATGCTCAGGGATACTCTAGACCTCTTGCTTCCATGGGTGTTAAAGTCTCTATAATGCTTCCTGGATACCCTGATTCCTTCAGTGGCTCTAGCGGGTGGTTGCTGTTGCGGGACCAGGTATAAAGGCTTCTCCTTTGACCCTCTGCAGCTCCTCTGGGCTGTAATCCTGCCCACTGCTATTTCTGACCTGGCAGTTTCCTGCTGCTGACCCCTCTGAGTACTCTCTGTTGGTATGCTACTAAGCTGTTGTCTAGACCTTGATGAGCTTCAATATGAAGAGAAACAGCTCCGTTGGTTTTTACCCCCAGTCTTCTTTCTCCTTTGTGTACAGATAAACACATAAGGACTGGCTAAGGAATACATTTTAGTGATAGCCACAGAACTCCCACAAATGTTCCAATGACTGAAACTCTGTTACAAGCTCAATACCACTGTGCCTTACAAGAATTCTGTTTTGAAGGGATCTATAGATTCCATCATTCTCCCTATTGTGCAGTCTAAACCCAGCTATAGATAAAACCCATGTCCCCTTATAAACAGACTTCAGAGGACCCTCTTTTAATAGTTCCCTTGACATAGCCAGATACACAGGAACATGACAGCAGCAAACTAAACTTAAGTTAAACTCCAGGCCAGGTAAATTTTTAGAACAACTGCCTAGGGAGTAGAAAGTGTACAGACTAGAGAAAGTTACAAAATTGCTGAACTACACTCATTGCTCCACAGAGACTGAAGATCTTCGATTGAAATGGTACTGTCCAGCATCCATATGCAATTTGTCCAGCTGAGCTGGGCAGCCCAGGAAGAAAAGGGAGGTTTGAATTGAATCAGGGTTGAGGATGAACAGGGCTGGTAGGGCATAGTAATACAGAGCGTGAGGGGATTGAGGAGGTTTGTGAAAGTGTTTTTGGAATGATTGATTTTGAAGCTCAGCTGGGTGGAGCAGAGAAGGAAGGGGAGTCTGAGAAGTTGAGAGAGTCATTTGTTTAGGAAGTACTTATTGATCACCAACAATGTGTCAGAAAGGCCTAGGCAGAGGTTCTGGGAAAACTGCCCTTGAGAAACTTACAGGCTAGTTGGAGACGTAGAAAAGACATTGCATAGAGCGTTAACTTCTATGATAATCCAGGGAACTGGAGGAGGGCAAAGGAGGAGCATCTAACCTTGTCTTGGAAGACTGATTGAAGGAAATTACACCTACATGGGGACCTTGGAGGCAAGAGTCAGCCAGGAGAAGGGAGGGGAAAATTTGCTCCCAGACAGAAATACCAGCTTGGGTGAAGCCTTGGAGAAAAGAGAGAAAGTAGATGGCAAGGTCAGTGCAGGGTGGCTAGAGAGTAGCTACTGTGGAAGGGCAGTAAGGATAAGGCTGGCCAGGTAGATGGGGCCAGGTCAGAATGGACCATGGGGTCTTGTAGGGCTATTTCAAAGCTACCTACCTAACCCAGTCCCTCACCATCACTATACTACTTCACCATCAAGGGTGGAGCCAACTATACAAGTTTGTGTCATATTGATTGTGCTCTACTGGTCATAGCTGATAGACCTAAGGATCATGGTCATATTCACAGAGGAGCAGAGAAACCTGGTTTGCAGAGAGATGGAATCAAATCAGAATGGGAAGAGATGGGTGAGTGGGTGGAGGCAGGAAGAGGGAGAGAGGGAGAGAGAGACGAGGAGAGAGAGGGAGAGAGAGAAAGATTGAGATCCTAACTCCCTTTAGCTCTTGGGCTCTGGGGCATTCTTCTATCAACTTGTAAGTAATTCCCGCATTTTGTACTCACTCTAGCTCAAGTGGGTTCTCTTTCTTGCAATCAAAGGAGTTTTAATTAGGCTTACCAGAGAGAGACTATAAAACAGAAGGAGAAAGCCTAGGTCAGAACTCCAAGGAGCAGCAATATCAATAGAGTTCCCTTATGTCTGGTTGTCAGTCACAGACTTTTCTACTCTGGGATGTGGTTTCCTTAGCTACACAAGTGTCTTCAGAGCTTACTAGGCTTTTCATTTTGTTCAGAGATCAGCAAACTGGTCTGCAGGCTAAATCTGGGCCACTACTTATTTTCATAAACAGAATTTAATTTGCAACATAGAGATGTCCATTCCTTCACATGGTATCGATGTCTGCTTTGGCCTCTGACTGAAGAATTGAGTAGTTGTAACAAAGGCTCTATGGTCTGCAAAACTTAAAATATTTACTATCCGCCCTTTTATAGAAACGATTTACTGACCCTTTATCTAGTTGATTCCTCTCAGGACAGTGTTGCCACTCCAGCAACTCTTTTATGAATTTATTTCTTAGATTTTCTATGATTCTTTGCATTCTTGTCTGCATATCAGTTCTTTCTTTTACTCTAATTGTCTGGCACTTTAAGCTTGTCAGGCTTAGATGGAAAACTTTTAGCCTCTACTAACTGAGACATTTCTTCTAATATACAGGATATTCTGGGCATCACATTCTTGGTTCATTCAGAGGCATCTTATCTCATTCAAAGACACAGTGGGTTGGTGGCAGTGGTCTTGAATTGATCCTTATCTCAGGGTTGAGTTTTATTTGCCTCTCATTGCTCAGAGGCATTCTCAATGTTGTCTTTTACCAGTTCGTGCTGAAAAAATTTCCTCTTTCAACTTGCAAGTCCTTAAATTTCTGGACTCTCTTTCCCCTTTCAACTTACTGTGTCCATCAGCTTTCTGTCACTGTGATAATATATCTGAGATAATCAACATACAAGGAAGAAAGGCTTATTTTGGATTAAGATTTCAGAAGTTTCAGTCCATGGTTGCTTAGCTCCATTGCTTTGGGCGTGGTGAGGCAGGACATTATGGTGGTGAGTATATAGTGGAGCAAAGCTGCTCACCTCATGGCTAACGAGAAGCAAAAGAGGGAGAGAAGCCACAAAAAGGAGCCTGGGGTCTTACTATCCCTTTTAAGGATATACCCGCAATATCCTAACTTCCTTCCACTAGATCCTGCTTCCTAAGGGTTCCACCACCTCCCAGCAGCACTACTGGTTGAGGATCAAGCTTTTGACACATGGGCCTTTAGGAGTCATTTAAGATCCAAGCTGTAACACTTGTACATATGCATATACTTTTATGAGATTATCCTTTCTCATGAGACCTTCTCAAGAGCAGCCAACGACAGCCATCAAATACTACTAGTGTTGTATTTTCCCATTAGAGTCGAATGTTCATTAAGTACAATATTTATCTTCCAGATAACCAGAAGTGACAAATTTTAGACATTTCACCACTTTATGGTATGTATCATCATTTTCCTGGTCTCCAGTAATGAAATCCTCAATCCCAAGTAATTTCCTACTAATCTTAAACTATGTATTTTGGGTATTTGGTACAGTGGTACCTTACTGGTAAGTAACCATTTGAAGTCCATCCATCAAAAACCACCAGAAATACATGTACAAATGAAACTAAATTTACTAATTTGCTGTAGTAAGAGAAATTGCACACCAGGGGAGCCAAGAGATGAGTTTCTGGGTAGGAGGAGTCAGGAAAGACGTATTTTAGGATCTGGACTTGTGCTGGGTGATACTTGTGCTGGGTGAGGAAGGCTTGAAGAAGTGAGAGCTTGACTCGGTGCTTTCAGGTACTGGGGGCAATTTAAAGATTGGGGAATTTCAGTGATTTTAATATAGGAGGTAGGAGAAACAGAGTGGTACCAGGATTGTCATTGGTTAGGAAGCAGTGGTTACTTGTGTGGGGTAGTATTGTATCCTGTCCATTAGGGTAACCAAAAAGGAAGATGGGCCCTCAACAAAAAGAACTGGAGGTGAATAGCTGTTGCCAAGGGTGTATCACCTTGATCAGAGGCATTGCAGAGAGAGGGGCTCAGTGGAAGATTTCCCACAAAAGGGTGGGCTGTATACAAATTGACTCTAACCATATCAGGCCCAAGTCACACTGTCATGTGAGAACTATCCTGTCTCTAATTTCTTCTCCTTTCTTCTGCCCTAGGGAAGAAACAAGTAAAAGGGGAGAAGAGAACACAAGGCCTCCTTCCCTCCTTGCTGGAGGTCTTAGTCTTAGGAAGACCTGAGCCGGGAAGGGGAAGAGCTATAATGCTGTTAGTTCCTAAATTGAGACTGTGTGATGTAAAGTGACCATTGGACTATTGATGACAAGGAGCAGGAATTTAGAGGGCCTCTGGGGCATGCAGGAGACTATGTCCACTAGACATGGTGGTGAGGTTGTATTTGGTTTATGCACTCTCCTGGTGACTCCTTTGAGGATAGAGAGTTGTTCTTTCTTGTACAGTGGTATATTCCCAGCAAATTTAATGTGTGTGGGATGTAGTAGGTGATCAATAAATATTTCTATGAATGAATGAATGAATGAAGGAAGGAAGGAAGGAATGAGGTTTTTCTATGTCTTCTCTCCTATTCCCCTCATTTTTTATTAAAATCATGGCTGGTTACATATTTGGTGGTGGCAGTCCATACCTAGACTAGATTTCTACCAAGAAGATGCTGATCTTGTTAGTGGATGAGGCAATATGCTCCATTTACTTAAATCTGGCTTTGGGTCATCAATAACTTTTTGTTAATCAGTGACCTGAAATGGTTACAGTGAGGTGGTTCTTTGCTTTAGGCCCAATTCTGCTCTGGGGTACCGAGGGAGCCTTGGCTATGCTTGCTCCATGTCTGAAGCTAATTAGGTCCAGTCTGTGAACTTTAACTAAAGATATCTTGATATATGTTGCATGTAAGATGCATTCAACAAAATCTATTAGTCCAGTGATTCTCAATCCTGATTATAGGTTACCATCATCTGGGGAATTATTATGTACATCTTGGTCTCACTAAGAAGCTATTAAATCATAATCTCTGGATTCTGACAATATTTTTACTTATCTTCTTAGAAGGAGTATAGACTATACCAGGTATTGTCAGACTTGAGTGATGACTTTCATATGGTATGAGCTGTAAAAGTCACATATGGTAGGACTCCATATTGACCCATGAGGAAGGTTGACCGGTTAAATACAGGAAGCCCAGTTACATTTGAATTTCCATTTTAAAAACGTTTTTATTGTACTGTTAAAGTTATTAGTCCTGCTCCACGAGTGTCCAGCCAAAGGGAGACCAGATACTGCTAGCAGCTAGCCACAGGGGAGCCCACACTCAGGGTAAGAGTTGCCGCAGAGACCCCAGTGGGAAGCGGCCCCACCCAGGTGAGGCCTGGATCTGCCCCAGTTCCGCTCCAGAGATCCTCTGGACCGGCAAAAGACACAGAGGGCCCAAATCTGCCCTCAGGAAACTCCACGGGTATCCAGCCAAGGGTTGACCAGGGTAAGAGTCGCCTATAGAGACCCCTGCATGAGACAGCCCCACCCAAGTGTGGCCTGGGCCCGCACCAGCTCTGCTCCAGAGTTTCTGGGGACAGGTGAGACAGACGGCCCAAAACCACCTTCAGGGAATGCCAGGGGTGCTCAACTGAAGGCAGACCAGAGCCTGCTAGCCTCCAGCCACAGGGAAGATCACACCCACAGTAAAGGTTGCACACAGATTCTCCTGCTTGTGACCCTGCCTAAGTGAGACCTGGGCCTGCCCCCAGTTCTGTTCCAGAGTCCCTGCTCACCAGTAGGAGCACAAGAGAGGGGCAAAACAGCCTTCAGGGACCGACATAGGAGCCCAGCCAAGGCCACTCCCACTGTCCTCTAGAGGTTTAGCCACTACCTCCACCACCAACTTTAGTGGCAGTAGTGCCCATCTGGGGACACTGGGGGAACAGAAGTAGCTCCAAGGTGAGATACAGGTAATCTGGAGTGTCAATACAAGATTATAGGATAGAAGCTGCAATACCTCAGATCAGTATTGCAAGAAAGGAAGATACACAATCAACATGAGAAAACAAGGGAAGAAAGTGCCCCAAATAAACCTTGATACCACTGTAACACAATCCATTGATGACACAGTTGATGAAATGTCAGAGAAAGAATTCAGAATGTATGTAATTAAAATGATTTAAAGAATGACATAAGTAAGCAATTACAGGCAAAAATTGATCAATTCAACAAAGAAATAGGAGAGCATATAAAGGCAACCTTTGATCATTCTAACAAAAAGATAAGAGAGCAATTACAAGTAGCAAAAGATTACTTTAAGAAAGGGCTAGAGATCATGAAAAAAAAATCAGAAATTCTTGAAATGAAGGAAACAATAGACCAAATAAAAAACTCAATAGAAAGCATCACCAGCAGACTAGATCACCTGGAAGACAGAATCTTGGATAATGAAGACAAGATATACAATTGAAAATAAACTTGACCATACAGTGAAGATGGTAAAAAATCATGGACAGAACATACAAGAAATATGGGACAGCATCAAAAGACCAAATCTGAGATTTATTGGGATAGAAGAAGGTGCAGAATTTCAAACCAAAGGAATGCACAATTTCTTTAATGAAATAATATCAGAAAATTTCCCAAATATGAAAAATGAAGTGGAAAATCAAATACAAGAGGCTTACAGGACACCAAACGTACAAAATTTCAACAGATCTACACCAAGGCACATTATAATGAAAAAGCCCAGCATACAGAATAAGGATAGAATTTTAAAGGCCACAAGAGAGAGGAATCAGATTATATATAAGGGGAGACCAATTCGGATCTCAGCAGATTTTTCAACCCAGACCCTAAAAGCCAGGAGATCATGGAATAACATATTTCAAGCCCTGAAAGAAAATGAATGCCAACCAAGAATCCTATATCCAGCAAAACTGAGCTTCAGATTTGATGATGAAATAAAAACCTTCCATGATAAACAAAAGTTAAAAGAATTTACAGCAAGAAAGCCTGCACTATACAGCATTCTTGGCAAAATATTCCATAAGGAGGAAATGATAACCAACAATGAAAATATACAAAGAGAGGAACTACACTAAAGGAAAGACCATTCAAAAGAGAAAACAAGTCAAGGTTAAAACCAAAAATAAACCAAAATGACCAGGATTACAAATAATATTTCAATAATAACCCTGAATGTAAATGGCCTAAATACACCAATTAAAAGACATAGACTGACAGACTGGATTAAAAAAAAAAAAGACCCAACAATATGCAGTCTTCAACAGACTCATCTCACAGGAAAAGACATCCACAGACTGAAAGTGAAAGGGTGGGAAAAAACATATAACTCACATGGACCCCGCAAACAAGAAGGAGTTTCCATCCTCATATCAAATAAAGTGGACTTCAAACCAAAGATGGTGAAAAGAGATAAAGAAGGTCATTTCATACTTCTTAAGGGAATTATAACATCAATAAGACATAACAATCATAAATATCTATGCCCCAAATAATGGGGCTTCTATGTATGTCAAACAAATCCTTCTCAAATACAAGAATCAGATAGACCACAACACAATAATACTTGGAGACTTTAACACAGCTCTCTCACCATTGGATAGATCTTCCAAACAAAAACTTAATAAAGAAACCATAGACCTCAATGAAACTGTCAATAATTTAAACTTAACAGACATATATAGAATGTTCGATCCATCAACAGGTGAATACACTTTTTTCTCATTAGCACATGGGTCCTTTTCCAAAATAGATCATATGTTATGTCACAAATCCAGTCTTAGCAAATACAAAAAAATAGAGATACTACCCTGCATCCTATCTGACCACAATGGAATAAAATTACAAATCAATGTCAGATTAAAAAACAGAAACTACTCCAACACCTGGAAACTAAACAATATGTTATTGAATGATGCATGGATAACAGAAGACATCAGGGAAGAGATAAAAAAAATTCTTGGAGGCAAATGAAAACTCTGATACAACATATCAAAATCTCTGGGATACAAGGAAGGCAGTGCTAAGAGGAAAGTTCATTGCACTAAACTCATTCATTAGAAGAAGTAAAAGTCAACAAATAAATGAAATGACTCTTCATCTCAAAGCCTTAGAAAAGGAAGAACAAATCAACACCCAAAGAAGTAGAAGACAGGAAATAATCAAAATCAGGGCTGAAATCAATGAAATTGAAATAAAAGAAACAATTCAAAAAATTGACAAAACAAATAGCTAGTTCTTTGAAAAAATAAACGAAATTGACAAACCCTTAGCCACCCTAATGAAAAGAAGGAGGGAGAAAACCCAAATTACTAACATTCATGATGAAAAAGGAAATATCACAACAGACACTACTCAAATTCAGAGGATAATTAGAAACTATTTTGAAAATTTATACTCCAGTAAAAGAAAAAAACCCTGAAGACACTGACAAATTTCTACAGACATATAACCTATCCAAACTGAACCAAGAGGACATACACAACTTAAACAGATCAGTTCCAAGCAAGGAAATAGAAGATGCCATCAAAAGCCTGCCAACCAAGCAAAGCCCAGGTCCAGATGGATTCTTAGCTGAGTCCTATAAGACCTACAAAGAAGAATTAATTAATACCAATACTTCTCAAACTATTTCATGAAATAGAAAAGGAGAGAACCCTTCCAAACTCATCCTATGAGGCAAGTATTACCCTGATTCCAAAACCTGACAGAGACACATCAAAGAAAGAAAACTTCAGACCAATATCCCTGATGAACATAGATGCAAAAATTCTCAATAAAATTCTGGCAAATAACATACAAAAACATATCAAAAAAATAGTGTACCATGATCAAGTGGGGTTCATTCCAGGGATGCAAGAAGGTTGGTTCAACATATGGAAATCAATAAATGTAATCCATCACATCAATAGACTTAAAGATAAGAGTCATATGATTTTATGAATTGATACAGAGCAAGCATTTGACAAAATACAGCACCCTTTTATGTTCAAAATGCCAGAAAAACTTGGGATAGTAGGAACATACGTCAACTTTGTAAAAGCTATGTATGCTAAACCCAAGGCCAACATCATCCTAAATGGAGAAAAATTGGAAGCATTCCCTCTAAAAACAGGAACAAGACAGGGATGCCCTCTCTCACCACTGCTAGTCAACATAGTCCTTGAAACACTAGCCAGAGCAATTAGACAGATGAAACAAATTAAAGGGATATGAATAGGAAAAGAAGAACTCAAACTATCATTATTTGCAGATGACATGATTCTATACTTAGAGGATCCAAAAAATTCTA
>PVHX01005713.1:0-109020 GCA_004024805.1 Geosciurus inauris | reverse complement strand
AAAAAATAGGCCCAAATCTTCATCATGTCGGATTAGGACCATACTTCCTTAACAAGACTCCTATAGCACAACAAGTAAAATCAAGAATCAACAAATGGGATGGATTCAAACTAAAAAGCTTCTTCTCAGCAAAAGAAGTATTCAATGAAGTGAACAGAGAGCCGACATCCTGGGAACAAATCTTTGCCACACACACATCTGATAGAGCACTCATCTCCAGGATATATAAAGAACTCAAAAAACTTAACACCAAAAAAAACTAACAACCCAATCAATAAATGGGCCAAAGAACTGAACACAAACTTCACAGAAGAAGGTATACAATCCATCAACAGACATATGAAAAAATGTTCAACATCTTTAGCAATCAGAGAAATGCAAATCAAAACTACCCTAAGATTCCACCTCACGCCAGTCAGAATGGCAATTATCAAGAACACAAACAACAATAAGTGTTGGCGAGGTTGTGGGGAAAAAGGCACGCTCTTACATTGTTGGTGGAGCCACGGATATTTTCACCAACCTCCCTTTCTATTAAGTGTTCCTGAAGAATTTTCTTTGTACTCTGTGTCCTCCCTCAAGAAATCATTGGCCTGAAATTTTTCCTCTTTACCTGGAGCCTCCTCTTCCAACCTTCATTTTGCCTAACCTAATCCTCTTGCATTCTTCTTCACATTGTCTCCATAGCAGCTTTATCAATATTTATTAAAAGTGTATATTTAAGAAAGCATCTTATGTACTCATTCATGAAAATATAAATGGATATTAGGAACAAACAGGCTAATACTTGGTCTAATATTTTTGCAGAAAACCACATTTTAAGAGGAGAAAACTGAACTCATAGAGAAATAATGAAATTCCAATCCTGTAATTTCATGTATAAGAAAATCAAGTGGACCAAGCTTTCTCTTTATTTCCCTGTCCTGACTTTATCTGTTATCATCACAGCTAGGCCTCCTGATTTCCCTATTTGGTGATTCACCTATATCCCAGTTATCAGGTCAACTCTGACTCTGGGCACTATTCAGAGAAGCCCCAAAATCCACACTTAACCTCCAATACGGAAGACTTCCTGTTTTGCCTCCTCTGTGGTACTGTGTGGCATTGTAGACCTTGACTGTCCTAGCACCTTAAATTCACAAATCTCAGTTGCACATCTTTTGGAGATTCTGACAGAGTTATCTATACCTAAATACCAAAGTTTGGTTCATACAACTATTACCATAGCATATTCATTTTCTCATAACTAATTTATTCTTTTAAGATAACAAAACTTTATCTCACTGTAGTATTCCTTGTTCTGTTCTGATTGTGGCCCTAAGTTCCAGTGCCATATTTTCGAACTTAGTTTTGGCACACATGTTAAAGACAAACATTGAATGTCAGCCTATCTAGTGCTCTTCAGTATCACAAACCTATATTCACAAATCCTATTTCAGAACAAATTAGGAAACCCTACTGAATCATCTTGAAATGCTTGGACCAACCACTTTCATTGTGTGTAAAGATTTTGAAGTTTGGTTAACCACTAATCAAGTTACTTAACTGAATAATTAGCTTTCAGTTGGATTTAGAGCCCTATAACTAACCAATCATACAAGGATATTTAATACAGAGCTGAAAGAAACATAACATGATCTATGTTAATTACTCATATTTCTATGCCCATGCAGATATCACTAATCAATCAAAGCATACTAAACTGTTGAGTTTAAATAAGATCTTAGAGTCCTTTTGTCCACAGCTCTCCAGGCAGCCACTACAAATCAACTAGCCTTGGCAGCCAAAATAAAACATATTCACCATCTTTGATCTAGTGTCAAGCTTCACCTTTCTAATGACCAGCTTTGCCGTGAATAAATTATTATACTAGGGCAATGGCTATGAACAGCTACCTCCATGATACTCTTGAGGATAGAGATATTCCTCCCAAAGCTGCACACTATCCTTTTATGAATTCAAAAGTGTCTCTAGGCTCTTTTTTCAGCCTTTCACTGTTAGTCATCTTCTTTGCTCAGGCCATAGTTTCCAAACCTACTGAATTTCACCAGATTATCTTTTCCTGCCAATCACACCACAAGGAGAAATCACTTTAGTAGTCCAGCCAGATGCTAACTTGTCTTTTCCTCAAGCTGCCCTTTAGTTTTCTCCTATATCACCTTACTCTTCAGAATATAGGTGAGTGGCACCCTTCTCTAAAGGCTGACACAGAATCTGGAGAAAAACATTAACCAGAATTGATGACAAAAAGAGATCAAATGAATCTGAAGATGAGACAAAGAGATGGGCCAAAGTGGCACTACATAGATACCTATATGTACCTACTCATGAGGCTGATGCTGATGCCTCTCATTAAAAGTCTTAATTTACATAGCAGATTAGATCAGTCAAAGGGGTGTATGCATGAACACATGGACATTTGTATTACAAAAATACGTTTTCTAGAATTCCTTATATTACAATCACAATTTGATATGTGTATAATTTTAAAATAGATAAAATATCGATGACATGTCAACATAATTATGTATATGTTGAATTGAGTATCCCTCATCTTGGTGTCTCTGTGTATCTGGAAAGAACAATGTGAAGCTACCATCTCAAAAATGGATTCATGAATGTTTAGTAGTTATAGACAAGAGTTTTAATTTCATATCAATACCAACAAGCTTCCCAGTACTTTTTATTAAAATACTTTCCCTTTGTATATTTTAGTATTATGATCCAGGTTGATCTGCCTCATGAAGACTTTAAAATATACCTCATATGCGTGTTTCTACTGACTAATTCATCTAATAATGGCTCCTATAACAAGTCGAATTCAACTAGCATCACTTTTAATGGGAATAGTCCAAGGTTCAATAGATAAAAAGTCTTTCTCTGTTGTAGTAAAAAATAAATATGATTCATAAGTGATTCTGATGAAACTTTTAGGAAAATTTCAAGCATAATATCCATTCAGAAGGAAACTGGCACAATAGGTCTGCAGACTTTCATATTTTGTCTTAAGTTTAATAAATCATTAGCTCTGCATTCTAGCTGACAGTCTCTGGACACATATAGAGCTTTTAAATTTGCTTTCTTCTTTCTGGGTTTAGCTGTGTATCGGGTGTGAGGCCTAGATAAAAATTCTCAGGAGTTGTCATGGTTGTATATGAAGGCTGAGAATGCTGTGAAAGTATAAACTGTAGCTGGGCTGAATTAGCAAGTGAGTTTGATATTATTCAGACCTATTTTGAAGTTGATAGAAACTTAAGTTCACCGGGAAACTAGATGTGCTGAGATGATCACGAAGCCCAGAAAATGAGAAACATCTCCAATGACCTTTAAGCAGTGGAAACTTATAATCTTCCACTAAATCCAGAAGCGCACAGATGACAGAGAGGAATCTAATATGGGTGAAAAATAAAATATCTTTTTATTTATATTTTTTACTAACTTTTAGATAAAATTGAAAGAGAGATTAAAAACTAGGGGATCAAGTAGATTTCAGATTAAGATTCCTTCTGAAATGTTCCTATAGCAAAAATATAGTTAGGCAAGCAGGTAGTAAGTTTACTACATATGGTTTTAAAATTGCAAACATAATTATTAACTCAAATAATTTGCCTTGTAGGTTGGCAAAATGATATGGTACAAAGTTCACTGAGAAAAGAATCATTGGTTCTATTTAGAAGACTGTGTGTTTTGGGTCAGGCTGACCAGTATTTTACTCCCAAGTATGATTTTCCTCCTTAACTGTGTGAATTAACAAAGCATCTTTTTTTTTTTACATATTATATCAAAATTAAATATGACAATGGCACCTAAATGCCTAGCTCACTACCTGGTGCATTTCAGGTTTGCTACAAATGTTAGTTTCTGTTTTCCTCTTACTTGTACCTCATCTTGTATAAATTGCTTTATTTCTTTGTATTCATTTCTTAATTTAAATACCAAGATTCATTATGGCTAAAAATGATTGTATGATTCTATACTGTACAACATTGGGTGGGTATGGACATCAAAGTAGGGGTTGCTAACCCAGAGTTCAGTGTCAAGCAAATAAAATCAATGTGTGAAGCTGTCTTATGAAAGATGGTTTGGAATGATAAACTAAAGAATACACACATTTTCTTAAACACATTAAACATTTCAAAATCTTCAAAAATATGCCTACCAAGCAAAACATCCTCTTAGGTTAAATTTTAATTCTTGGCTCAAGTTTCCTATTTCTAACCTAGAACCTTTAAATATCCATCTCTGTTGTCCCACTAGCACAACAGATTCTTGCCTGGGCTCTCAGAGAACGAATCAATCATATTTTTAAGTCAAATTGATCAATTACTGTCTGTAAAAGATTTTTTTTATGAAGGTTGGCATCTCTGGAAAAGTATATGTTCAGAGCTATCCAGATCACCACAGAGGAAGGGAAAGTTGGGAAGACGAAATCAGAACAGAACCAAGCAGTGTTTTGTTTACACCTAAGCTGTGGTTTGGCTGTGAAGAAATGACCTCACTGCATCTTACTGAGATCTTGTTGAGAATTATGCCTTTGTGGCAGAAGTGTGTGAGTGTGTGTGTGTGTGTGTGTGTGTGTGTGTATCTTTTCCCCCTGCCATGAATATGTCTAAGAAACTGCAGAATAAAAGTGCAAAATAAAAACTATATTTAGATACACTCCCACACAGACTCTAAAGCTTAATATTTCACTGAACACCACATGGAATGACTGAATTAATATCCATAACTCTTCCACATCACTCAGGCTTCAAAGTTCTGTTGTATAGATTTCTTTGGCCTATATAGTTGCAAAATTAGTTAACATGAGGAATCTTTCTTTAACATAACATTCAATTATACTTCAAGAAAAAATTCATTAGATTTATTCCTGTTTTGACTCTATATATTCACAGAATTCTCATTGATGTTGCAATAAATGATAAATTTCTACCCAATAAAAATTAAACACAAATGATTTTAAAACAATTATTTATACTCCAATGCTATGTATCAAGATAATCATACCAGTGAAATCATTAATGATATAATCTATTCTGAAATGCTGCAAATGACTAGCTATGTGACATTGTGCAAGTCATTTAATTTCTTTGATCTTTCTATATAAAACATGATGTTGGAGGTGATTTCTGAAGCTTTTCTTTTTTAAAAAATATTTTTAATTGTCAATGGATCTTTATTTTATTT
Source organism: Geosciurus inauris (assembly GCA_004024805.1). Classification (NCBI taxonomy): domain Eukaryota; kingdom Metazoa; phylum Chordata; class Mammalia; order Rodentia; family Sciuridae; genus Geosciurus; species Geosciurus inauris. The sequence continues at coordinate 103,833 of PVHX01005713.1, read as the reverse complement.
ATCTATATGTGGTGCTGAGGATCGAACCCAGTGCCTCACACATGCTAGGCAAGCAGTCTACCACTGAGCCACAACCCTAGCCCGTGAAGCCTTTCTTAATGGAACATATCACGAAACTTGATTATTAAACAAAGCCAAAATATTATTAGAGATTGCAACCTTATGAAATAGAGGAAGGCTGAGGCATCAATAAGCACCAGGAATTTGGCAGATTCCTTTGCACTTTCACATAATTCAAATGTTAAAACATTTCTTCTATATGAAATATGAAACAGAAATATTACAATATAGCTTAATTTAGAAAAAGTAAATTTCTAGAAGTATATATACCAAATGTTATCCAAAATTACAGATAATTGAATTTCTAATAATAGTTTTTATCCCTCTTGTGCTTAAAATATTATTCATACATACTTTACTATGAAAATTAGACTTAAATTTTGGAGACTATGTAAAGTAACTCCATTAACAATATTATCTACATCATAATAAAAATAAAATTTAAATTATTCTAAATTAAGTCCTATTTCTTTTAATTATTTTATTCTATGTGTATTTTTAATTAATACATACGTTGATAAACAAAGAACAACTTTTTCAAATATTTCTCTGGAATCAAATTTCTAATAATGGATAAAATAGACAATACATCCTAGCAATACTCAGGAATATACTAAGACCACTAAACAAGTCTCTGTGAAGAAGTTTTTAAATTAGGGCATTGTTTTAAAACATAGCAATTTTCAACATCAATATTTTCTTATGGAAACACATCTTGTTTTAGATATGCAAAAAAAATCCTGAGTGCTATTTTAAGTAATCACATTCATGTATTCATTGATTCATTTAATAAGACTTTATTGAGCACTATTGCCCTTCACAACATCTGGTATGACAATATCCATGAGCTGTCTTAAGCCCCTACCCACGAGGAGAGGTAAAATGTTTTAGGGAGAAAGTGTCCTGACAGTGTTCAAACAGCACTAGTAGTCCTTAAAGTTAGTAATAGTTCTTAAAGCAGAAATAGTGATAGGTCCTTAAAGCAGTTCACTCATGCAAAAGACCATTTATTTGTTTGTTTTTTAAATAATTCTTCCTATACCACAGCCAAGAATAGAACTCTGAAAAACAGTGAAGAGAATATATAGCAAATAAAGCAGTGACATGTCATGGCAGAGAAAGAGCTAAGGCAGCTCTCTACAGTTTGCTTTCCATAGTCATGAAGGAAGTCATAATTTTACAAAGAATATTAAAACAAAGCAAACATAGCATAGAAATTAATCTAGTAGTGAACAATCCTTCTTTGAGCAAGTGAATAATTAAATCCTAAAATGCATTTTTCAATTAGTAATAAGTCCTTAAAGTAAGTAGCAGGTATTGCAGCCCAGATAACATAAAATGGCAAAGAAAAAACATAATTTAGATTGTACCTTGACATATTCTTTTTTGCCTTAGTTGAATTGTCATCAGTTCTTTATGATGAGGAATGGGAATTTATAACAGAATAAAACTGAATATACGTGTCTGGCTAAAGTGTTTAGGGTCTATTTTTTCTTTTTTTAGTATTATAATGTGTCAACTTCATAATTTCAAGTTATGAATTGTCATTTCCTTGTAAACCCATCTAGAGAAGGCTTTGGTTATCATAGTCAAGATTCTAGTGCCATGATGGGTGAATCAGATCTTATCAATCTAATCAGTTGGAAAGGAGCATGAGATTAGAACAGTATTTTATGGGTTTTGGATTGATGATACAAGAAGACACAAATCTCATTCTGTCAATCAATTCTCCAGAATGAAATTTGCTTCCTGGGCTACACACTTAAAACTGGTAGAGATTTTCTCATTTTATTATTATCCTGCATAAAACCTAAGACCATGACTTAGCTATAGCCCCTTCCCAACTCAAACAAGAGTCCTTCACTCAACTACTTATCTGATTGAATGAAAAGAATAAGAGAAATAAGAGAGCATCATATAAGTGGAATATTTTGGAATATATGAATCCCATTCATTGTGTTCCATGGTCTAATGATTAACTTGCAGTGTTACCAATTGTATTTCTCTCTACTGCTGAGATTGACAAGCAAAAAGAATGGGATTCTTTTCCCTTATTGCTTTAAAATGAAATATTTCTTTGCATATATACATCAACTTGCATTCTGCTAAATAACAAGATTATAAAGAATAATACATTGTGGTGTTCTCCTCATATTCAAATAATTTTGAAAATCTAATGAAGCTGTTACTAATCATTTTATTGTTATAAATTCTTAGTATAATTTATCATACAATTGAGCAGGGATGTGCATGTTCAATTGACTAGGCAAGTAACACTAGCGTATAAGAAAACAGGGAATGATATGGTCTGGGGCAAACTACCTTTTCAGTTATTGTCATAGAGAACACACATTAAACAGGTTCAGCCCATATCAATCATGTAAGAACATGTTCCAAGTTTTTCCAGATCTTTTCATTTTTAGGAGAAATCTAAAAATTTAGACAATTTATGTATTTTTTTCTAATTTATAATTATTATGAATTTATTCATTTTTTGAAACAATTAACATTATATATGCCAGACAGAAATATAATTCATATATTCAATTTTAGACCTAGATTATAGATGGTGTTCAAAAACTATGTGGTGAGAAAATGGCAATGTGTTCCATTCACTTCTAAACAAAATACACTTAGTTGTAGAATGATATAACATATCTATATCACAGCTGGCTTACTTGGGGCAACATCAAGGAATGATTATTAATATGAGATAGTACAAAATAGATGAACATGTTTGAATGTTCTGCACTAGTTTGAAAAACAGTTTTATTTAAGTTCTTATGTATATATCCAGTTAATATCATGAAGATGCCTAATGTCTGACCACAAAATGTGTAAATATAAATTAATGTATATGTAATATATGTAATTTATAGTCTTAGTACTTTATATGTACTTTGGAAAAGGATCTCAAATAATGGTCCATGAATCAACACTAGAATATATATATATATATATATATATATATATATATATATATATGAATATATATATATATAAATCACCTAAAAATCTATGAAATGTATACATTCCTAAGCTTCATCTCAAAAAGTCTGACATAGTATGTCTGAAATTTTTGTTTTGTTTTGTTTTGTATAAAAATTCCATTCTCCAGGAGGATCACAAGTTCAAAGCCACCCTTAGCAGCTTAGTGAAGCTCTAAACAACTTAGTGAAACCCTGTCCCTAAATGAAAAAAATTTAAAAAGGGTTGGGTTATGGCTCAGTGATTAAGCTCCTCTGGGTTCAATTCAGAGAGAAAGAGAGAGAGAAAGACTGAGAGAGAGAGAAAGAAAAAGAGAGAAAGAGAGAAAGAGAAAGAAAGAAATAGAGAAAGAAAGAGAGAGAGAGAGAAAGAAAGAAAATAAGAGAGAAAGAGAAAAAGAGAGAATACAAATGTGCAGTCACAATCGAGATGCACAGCTGTGGCTTTCAAAGAAATATTAGACATGTTCCCTGGCTTCATTGACTCTGTGCAAAGTGAACATGTGTTGAACCATTCTGACAAATATAAGCTAGATATTATGCAATCATGTTTAGCATAGCCAAGTGCTTAAGAACTCAGAGTGAGGACAGGTAAAAACACTGATGCCTATTTGGACTAGATAGAAGTAAGGTTGATGTTTTTAGGGATGTTCAAATGTGGATTTTCCCTTCAATATATAAATGGATAAAGAAACTGTGGTATATATATACAATGGAATATTACTCAGCAATAAAAGAGAATAAAATTATGGCATTTGCTGGTAAATGGATGGAGTTGGGGAATATCATGCTAAGCAAAGTAAGCCAATCCCAAAATAACAAAGGCTGAAAGTTCTCTCTGATAAGTAGATGCTGATCCATAATGGGGGAGGGGACATGGGAAGAATGGAGGAACTTTGGTCAAAGGGGAGGGAGGGAGGAGGGGGTATGGGGGCAGGAACGATAGTAGAATGAAATGGACATCACTGCCCTAGCTTCACGTATGACTGCATATATGATGTGATTCTACACCACATACAACCAGAGAAATGAAAAGTTGTGCTCCAACTGTGTATAATGAATCAAAATGCATTCTGCTATTATGTATACCTAAGTAGAATAAATACATTAAATTAAAAAGAAGCTTCTTTGTTGGAGAAATATGACCAAAAGTCTCAGAGAAGAAACAGATATTGATATGTTGATGATGAAGTAAGGATATAAGCCTAAATAGAGAAGAAATTTCTCATTTGATAGGTTAGAGACTTGGAATTCATAAAATGGTTTAGATTCCATGGTTGGAAATAGTAACCAAGGACAATGGAATTGGCTAACTTAAAAGGTCAAATTTCCTTGTGTAAAGATTATTAAAACATAAGCTCATGAATATATGGATTGCCAAAACAGAATTTAATGTAGGCAAATAGTAGAAGTACTAGTAGAATAGTAGAAATTTGATTTTTAAGATGAGAGAAAAGATGATAACAATAGGTGACAGGTCTTATTGAATACTTAATAAATAGTGTAGGTTTGATTTAGTGGTATATACACAGGAGTAATAATTTTACTCCATGAAATATTTTTCATACTAATTTATTCATTCATTTTTGTGTTTGTTGGGAAGTTTCCACAATAGTGTATTTGAAAATGAGTCTAGTCTGCAGTCTAGTCAAAACAACACAGACACCAGAACACCATGGCCATGTAGGTACCAGAAAGTTCCACCCTGTATATATATCTGGAATTGCTGCTGCCATGTTTGAAGAGAGCAATGTTCACGAGAGGCAGAGTCCACCCCCATGTGTCCATGCAAGACTTCTCTGCCCACTCATTCACAACTTCTAGAAGTAGCTTACATAACCTTATCTCTCTCCCACTAGTGGTTGTCAAAACAGGGACTTGGGGAACCAGATGAGCAGTTGCTCCCACAGCATATTCTCCGAAAGTGGCAAAGGGCTTCACTTCCCAGCAATTTCCATCTCCCAGACTGAATCTTCCTGAGATTGGAATTTTATTCTCTCTCGAAGGTGGAATAATTTATTGGAGGAAAAAGGAAAATAGTAACTGCTTCTTTCTTAGATTTATATCCCCAATGAAAACCCAAAGAGTCCTATTTCTTTCTGGTCTGAATGATGTCTCCACTGTAGACAGGTATTGAGCTTTTTTGAACTCACAGGTTTTCTGTGATTAGAAGGGTCCATGCTTGGCTCTGTTCTGCACATTTTGCCCACGAGTATCTCCAGAAGGGAAAATAACTGAATTGTTAGTTTGAACCTCAAATTTCTGTCTGATCTATGAGCAAAGAGGAGAAATGTTAGGATCATAACATTTTGGATATCCTTTATTCTGCCACTTTTTTTATTCCCAAGGCATTTTTCACATTATGTGGTATTCCAGAGCAAAACTTTAAAAATTGTAATTATATTTTTATTTCATGATGAATTCTCCACTAAAAAGTTAGGGAATTGTTTCATTTTTTATCCTCCTGCCCTACCTTCTTGTTTGAAAACTTTAATCCCAGTGTGTAAGCATCATACCACAGCAATCATTATGTTCCTCATGGCAATTTTCTCAGTAAACCCTTCCATTAAGCAGACATTTATTAAGGGCCTGTCATGTACCAGGCACTGTCTTTATTATTGGGAACACATCTCCAAACAGAAGAAACAAAGTTTTCTGCCCTTGGATCTTCTGTTTTATCAAAGAAAGAAAGACAAAGCTGCAAGTTTGTAGGAGGTAGACATTTATTACCAACGTTTTCATTATGACATTTTTCAAGTATAGAAAAGCTGAAATATTCTTGTAACATGCCCATATGCAAATATATACTTAATATATAGATATATTCTTTAACATTTTGTGATATTTGGCTTACAAATACATATCCTTCTACTTATCTTCCTAAAGACTTTTGAATAACATATTTTGGTGCACCACTGAAATGTTTTCTGACTCAACCTTAGAAGATGCTCTTCTTAAAAGAGGGACATAGGAGTACTGTTAATTTACATTGATGACAATATAGGATAACTGAAAGCACAAGAAAACCAATGAGAAAATTCAGAGTCATATCAACCCCCTTCCTATACCAAAGGAAGAGACAGGTCTACAAGCATGTTAGACCAGAGCAAGCAGCCATGATGTTGACATCATGGGGGAGAACAGTAAAAGCACCAGGAAGTCAGTACCATCCCAAGGACAAGAAAAGAAATTAAAGCATGCTTCTGGGGAATAGGAAAGGGAAAACTTTTAAAACTCACCCCACAGATATGACTTAGTGAATATTCTTGAATATTGACCACGAGCTGTCATGACAGAAGCAGATGTGAGCAGGAAAGGCAGAAAGATCTGGCAACTTAATGAGCAATTCTGGATGTTAGTTTGAACTTTAGTTTATCAAAATATCAACTTAGAATAATATCACTTCCCACAGGGCAGTGTTGCTAAAAATTATACTGGGTGAAAATATTAGAGAAAGAAGATGCTTAATTAGTATTCACTGTATCAATGGTGTTACTACAGTAAATTCCTGTGGAAAATATATCTAGAGCAAACATATGATCTAATGATACCAAGGGGTTCCTTAAGAAAACGTCTCCATAGAAAAAAAATTCATTTTAAGAATAAAAGTCATAGTTAAAGATTAGATAGTAGCCAGGCAACATGACACATGTCTATAAGGCTTGGATTTTCATCTACAAAATCTTATCTACCTCAAAACTCTTAATATAGGCACTATATGCCATGCATTAAATCAGAGCAGTGTCAGCTTCAAGAACTTACTAAACATCTCTTGTTGTTCTAGACATGCCACGTCATCCTACCAGTGCTTCACCAATTTCTCAATAAAGGAACAATTTCTGTTCAGCTGCCTAAAGGGCAGTTGACGAAATAAAAACAAAAAGGACATGGCATCATCAACAGGATTTAATATAGACGGCTCTAGTTTTAAAATGTTTTCATCCTCCTCAGAATTAAATAAGATGTGTTGGAATATCTAGATAGATACAGTACATTTCTTTGTGAACATTTAATCTCTTACTTATTTCAGAAATGAATTTATATTACATAAATCACTATTAATTTTTGTCTTTTGATTCACTTTTATTTGTTAGCAAAACTTAAAAACCTCTTTGGCCTATTATGTCTGGTTTGCTTATATTTTTAAGATTAAATAAATTTTTACTGAATTTTGGAAGATCTGAATTATATAAGCCATAGTTATAGTGTTTGTTAGCAGCAATCATTAATAACATCTCTCCCCCTCCCCATTCCTCTTGCACATGTGAGCATGTGTGCACGCGCACACACACACACGGGGTTATTTTCTTTAGTGGAATATATTTTTCTAATTGTCAGAAAAATTATCCAAGCACTTATAAATATGTGCATGTAGACACACACAGATGCACACACACATTCTCTTTCAGTGCTATGCTGAGTTTGACCTTCTACTGACTTCCTATGTTTACAGGCTTAGGGGTGGCACTTAACTTGTGCATTGTTGCCCAACACAGATGTAAATAATTCTGTCTGGTAGGACAGAGAACCCAAACAACAGAATCCCCTCAAAAACATGGGCCAGTTTTGTATATTAAAAAAAAAAAAATCTGTAAATTCACTGTAGCATTGCTTCCTATCTAGCTTCTCAAATAGTTTTTGAACTTGTTTTTAACAACTTGCTTGTTTTCCTCATTCATTTGAAAGCTGAATAAAATCTTTGCTATATGATCTTTTGTATTTTGCACAGGAGTCATGCTTTCTAACCTTTCAAACTTTGTACTTTTACATTTAAATATCTTTACTATAATGCTACCAAAGCATTATATCCACATAAAGGAAATTTCTTAAGCTCATGCAAGTAAAATTTTGAGACACCCAGGAACCAAATAAATAAACACTAATTAAATAAAGTATAATGTTGAAAAGATATTCTTGGTAAGAAAACAGCATCAACTTGAGTTTTCCTCAAATAATATACTTTTATGAAGATACAGATTCTGTTAATCAGATCTCTGCCTCCATTATCATTTTCTCTCCCTCACACTATAGATTCAAAACTTTTAAGTCTAGAATCCATCCTTCTCAACTTCTGACTGGTATCTCAACTTATAATATTTTATTATCTTTCATTAAAATGCCACGTTTTGCCAGATGGGGTGGCACATGCCTCTAATCCCAGCGACTCAAGAAGCTGAGGCAGGAGGATCACAAGTTCAAAGCCAGCCTCTGCAACTCAGTGAGACCCTGTCTCTAAATAAAGATGTGGGCTGGATGTGGCTCAGTGGTTAAGTGCCCTTGGGTTCCATTCTCAGAAGCAAACAAAAAGGCCATGTTTTCAGCTGGGTGTAGTGGTGCATGCTTGTAATCCCAGCAATTTGGGAGGCTGAGGCAGAAGCATCACAAGCTTGAGGCCAGCCTCAGTAACTTAGTGAGGCCCTAACCAACTTAGCAAGACCTTGTCTCAAAATAAAACAATTAAAAAGGGATGGGGATTTTGTTGCTTAGTAGTTAAGCACCCACGGGTTCAATCTCTGGTTACCAGCCCCCTGCCAAATGCCATGTTTTAAAATTCCTACATAATTAATAGCATTATCAATTCATCCAACAGAGAAAAAAAGACCTCAGCTACTTTTATTTACTGAACAGATATATATAAAGCAAAAACCTGTATAATGGTTTTTATTGAATTCTGCAGATATATTGGTAAAGAAGACAGAACTTGTCCTCATGAAGAGCATATAGATATCTCCATCTCTGTCTATCTATACTCTACTTACTAATTATTAAAATTAGTATTTTCAAGAGATTATACATAGTCCTAAAATAAAATAGCAAATAATTCATGGTTGAAAAATAATTGTGATAAGATCCAAAGAGGTTTCTCTGAGGAGGGATATGTGAATGGAAAGGTAAAAGATAAGAAGGAGGTAAGTGTGAGAAAAAAAATTTTTTCAGTTCTGGAAAGACTTGAATATGGAGTCTATTGCTAAGAGAGGAGAGAAGACGATTGGAAGGGCAAATTTCTTCCACCAAAAGCAAGCATCGTTGACCATCTGTTCAACTAACTCCCTCTCTCACTTCCTCTTTGGAAAACTGAGGATCTTCTAGGAAAAGTTCTCTTACTTTAAAAAAGAGTCATCTCTGGGAGATGGTCATGTCTACAAGTACAGTCATGGCACACTGAGCCAAAATAATCACAGAAAAGCTAGCATCACAATTGGCTGCACTTCTTATTTATGAAACCATGTAGTTCCTGAAGTCTGTTGACAAAACATTTTGTCTCATAGTCCACATTCAAATGATCCTGAACATTGCAAATTTTACTTCTTAATAATTGTTAAATATATCCCTCTCTGTTTTCACTACTTTGGCTCATGACTTCAAAATCTTTTAACATGGACTACACAACTAAAATACTATTATTGAGCTCCATATAAACTTTCCTCAGACAAAAATAAAACTAAAGTTTCTATTTATTTCCCATTATGCCTCAAATGATAATCATCTAACAGTTCATAATTTCTTATAAAATAAATTTCAAATACTTAGTATAGATCTAGGACCTTTAATTATCTGATCTAAACTTTTTCTCTTCCTCCTCCTCCTCCACCTTCTTCCTCTCCTCTCCCCTTTCTCTCTTCTTCCCTCCTTTTCATCTCAGGAGCTATTCTTTCTATCTGCATTCAACTACTGATGGCCCAGTCTTCTATTTTGCTGGTGATAGTTGTAGTAACAATAGCCCTTATACAACAGAGCTTGCCATATGCTAACATTATGATGCTAAATAAAATATATCAAAGAAAGCTCAAAGGTAGGCAACACGAATAGCTGCACATGGCTGTGTGCTGCCAGAAACATGGTTCCTGTACGTGTTTAGTGCTGGGCGTCTAACACAGTTCATGGTGGGCAAGAAAACTACAGTTGGCATCCCAGGTTTCCAGGATCAGGACCATCCTTCGAGTTTAGACTCCTTCTCTTTTGCTTTCAATTCTTATTGCAAGTCAGAGAACATGTTGCAGATTAAACGAAGTGAAGACTACCACTGTTCAAAGTATGGTTCACACTAGCATCAACATCACCTGAAAACTTGTTAGAAATGTAGAATCCTCCATCTTCTGAATTCCAATCTGTATTTTTACAAATCATCAGGTAATTAGTTCCTTAAAGTTTGTTTCACACTGATTTACAGATCTGAATGGTGACTTTGTTATAGTCAGCATATAGACCTTCTCTTTTTCTCTCCATGTCCTACCTTTGAAATATCACTTGCTAACTTATATTATAAGACTATATTTGATTTTAACAATTTTTTCAGATGGATAATATGCTACTTGTACAAATCATAAAAATTAAAACAAAATTTAAGGAAAGTTTCATTTTTGATAACAGAAGTAAACAAACAAGAAAAAATCAATATATATCAATGTATACCAAATAATGTATGGCTGATTGCAATTTTCTGTCCATTGGACACTTAATTTTCCTTAAATTCACTGTTACATTGACAATGAACTTGTACATAATGTGCTTAACAGCAGTTTTGTTCATTTGAAATGTGAGAAAAAAGGCAAAACACCTCTATTTGTTCAATGATACAATAACTCAAATAGGAGTAGCTAAAAAGATTTCACCATAAAAATTGTGAGTTTTCTTCTAATATTTTTAATACCAGTATATTTTCAGAGCGGAATGGAATTTCAGTGAAACATCACTTTATTTTAACATCAAAACCTCATTGTTTTTTCTTGCACAGAGATTGTGAAGAAAAGAAAAACTTCTGAGTGTTATTTGTGATGGGAACATGTTTACTACAAGGCCATGTAATAATCTTCCCTTTTGGTCATGTCTACCCAGGAGATGGGTGATGTGCTACTCACTGTCTCCACAATATTGACTTTCTACAGCTCTCCTCAAATGTGTTTCCTGGGACTAAACATATGAAATATGTGGAATTTTATATTTTCTCTCTACTTCTTTAGTGTATGTAACTAAAAACATTCTAGAGCTTTCAACTTCTGTTTGTTACAGAGATAAGTATAAAACCAGGAAAGAGCAATGTTTTACTCCACTCAAGGTAGGCTCTGCTCGCTGGAAAAGAATACTGTTAAATCAGCCTTTCAAAGTAATCAAACCAACTAAATTCCTAGAATGTTACATGAGGATGAAATTGCTTTCGAATTTGTAATGGGATGCTATTCAATAAGGCCATTTTCTTATCAAAGTATAAATTTGGGAACAAAATATTGTATTTTAACAGGTACTATGAATGTTTAATTCTGTTAGGGCCAAAATAATGATAAACATGGATAATAGTAATAATCCTTTTCCCCAAAGAGTCCTAGAAATCCTAATTTACTGACTAGTAGCTACTTTCACTAAGCACAAATACAGTAATTTAATAATCTTACCATAGCAGTTTTCACTAAAGAAAATTAACTAATTCATTATTGCTCATAATTTGCTGAGGCATAGCTGCCATATTTGTAAAATCAGCAGGTTCTGAGAAAAATACAAGTTTTTAAATGAATGTTCAATTTTCCCCAAACACATAAATGATACAATTACTTAGCTCCCTCTAGTGCCAATTTCTAATATAAACTTAATTATAATAACCATATCCACCATGCAATTTTGAAGCAAATTAAAATTTGACTTGGCAATAATTAACATGTAAACTTTCAAAGGTTTAGCAGAATGAGTTTGGAATTCAAACAGCAAGATTCAACTGATAACATTGTCATGGGTAGGCTCATGGCTGTCCCTGTTAAAATAATGGCATTTCTTTGCAAATTTTATGTGTTTCAAATAAAAGCAAATAAACTAATATATAAGCAAAATAACATTGATTAGAGAAATTAAGGCTTGCCATTGAATGTCTTTATATACCTCATGCATCTATGGCAATCTTAATTTGTGATTTGTATTGATCTTTATTTAAGCAAACAAATTTAAAATCTAACAAGAAATATAGCTTAATATTTCTATAAAGGTATGTAAAACAAAATATAATTTTCGATTGTAGATGAAAACAGAGCAGGCAGAGTATAGGGATTTTTTAAAAAATCTAATAACCAAAACATCTAACTTAATGCATATGTTTCTTGAGGACTTTTCTTAGACAAAAGCATATAACAAAAGATTTGTACTTTTAAATAGAAGCAACATATCTGACTTTTAGTAGCTACATTGTTTTGTGTTGAGTACATTTGAAGAAAAGGTGACAAAATTTGGAGGAAGAGAAAACTAGTTACAAACAGAATTTCACTCAATGAAAATTGCTGTAAAACTTATAACCTTCCTAAGAAAAATTGGATTCTCACAACTGTGTATTACTTTTATTTTTTATGTTATGATATAGCATAAAGACTAAGAATGGATAAGAACATGTATTTTAAAATAAAATGATATGTATTTTAGTAGCAGAACTGCTTATTTTATCAAATGCAGATTTGCTTCCAAATAATAACATTTGTTATAAAAATTAAAGAAACCTCATATTTAAAAAGACATTAAAGAAATTAAAGACACATACAACTGAACATCACAACTAATGTCTTTTCTGTTAGTAATTTGAAATGTTAATAGAATAAAAATGTATAATTGGATTCTTGTAATCATTGAGAACATAATCTTTATTCCTAACTGCTTAGAAACATTTAAGAATTTGAATTTTTAAAAATTACCTTAGTTTTGCTTCAATGTTCATTATTAATACACTATATAAAATAGGAAATCTCTTCTTAGAACAATAGGTGTACTATAGACAAAATTTTGAAAATTATATATCTGAAATTTGCTGTAAGTTTACAAGCTCAATAAATAGCATTTAGAAATATATTAGTAAGCCTATGCTATTATGACTGCAGTCTTTTGGACATTTTTATTTCTAAAACTGACAGATAAAGCCTAGTAATTAAATATTGCCACCTAATTATATGGTTAATATTTTAGAATTTCATCTTTCCTATTCTCTCTTGATTCAGTGAAAGAAATGCTTTTTTAAGTTATCAGAAAGATGAAGATTTTCTTCTGAATGGTTGGAAACTAGAGTTAGCCTCTATAATTTTCAGTGACATCATCAATGTCATATACTTTTGACTATAACTCTGTTGACCAATTACCCTTGCCCACTATTCCAAGTGTTTCCTTCTTTTATAGCTGAATAAATATAGGGGGAGGCTATCTAAATAATATACTAAATATACATTTTTAAAAAGAACTTACCTTACTTAGAACTGGAAATACCTTGGGAAATTTTGAATTCTATTAAAGAGTTTTTATTTTGAAATCCAGAGAAGTCTACTTTTAAATGAATCTTTAAAGAAAGAATGTTTAAATTCTAAATCTTAGCCAAAGCCCATAAAACAAAATAAGTTCAAAATATACAGCTTTTGCTGTTGATAACAATGCTCTTTCTGAAAAGTGTCCCCAAAGCAAGATAGAATAAAGTTCCTTGTGAGTCTATTACACCTTAGAGCTCTGTTATGCCACAGAGCAAAACAAAGACGAGTATCTCTCCAAAATGCTTTCCACACAGTATAAAAGTTAATCCAGGTAATGAAACAATGGTCTTATTAGCAACTAATTGTATTTCCTGTGTTTCCAATGAGTTCAACTAATGAATTAATAAATATTAAAACTTAGTTGTTTTATGGCTAAATTATACTCATAATTTCTAAAATGTGTAATATTTTTTCAGTATTGCAGTAACACCTGCTGCTAAGTACAAAAATGATTAGCCACAAACCAACTTAGTATAGAATATCAAAATGCATTTGCCCAATGAAGAACTAATGGGAATTATGCAGATTATATTTCCTTCCCTGCTGAAGGCAACCAAGCTTCACGTCAATAGCAAAATGAAAATATAACTCAAATATGGAACAAGATATACACAGAGACATAACCAAATCTATTTCTGATTATTTTTAGACATGTTTCTTTTTCACATAATTATTTGGCAACAAAGGACTGAAATAAAGGTTTATAGCATTTATTAGGTACCTGAATAGCTGTAAGTATTAATCAACTAAGAATATTATTCTGATACTTCATACCAAAACTCACGTTCAGAATTATAATGTAGATTGTGCAAGCTAACAGAAACCAATATTTTATAATACCTTATCATAATTAGATTTATTTTGTAACTTTCCTTAAATCTCTGTTCTGCTGATAGTATGGTATTAGTAAGAATAATAAATCAATGCATTTGGTTGATCAAATTTAAGAAATAAAATGAATTGCCTAAATCTTCTCTATTTTCTAAATAAAAGTCTACTTAAAAATCACTTCTATAGAATTTGTGGATTGAACAACTCATGGTGAAGGTAACATTTTAGTGCCATATGTAATAAGGCTAGGATGCGTTGTCTGACTTCATTCAAATGAGGAATTCAGAGATGGTATATCATCACCTTTTTCTAGATGAGCATCACTGGACCATATGCACTAAAATATCTTTTTGCACTCTGAGCAACTGGCAAAGAAAAAAAGAAGCATTCTTTGAAATTTAACATTTTCAGCATAGATTTAAATGTACTTCTCTAGATATGTGTTTCTATTGCTGAAGCTTCAGGACATATTTGCAGATTTTAAAACTACTACCTAATCATTTTGCTGAAAAACAGCAATAGTTAGACATTGCACAAATCATAAAGTCCTTTGCACAAACTCTGGAAACTGTCTTGTCTAAAGAATCTTTCCTTAAGCAACAGCAGGGCTAAACAGATGGGCCATACCATGCTGTAAAATGTCTATAGTTTAGATTCTGTTGAAAAAGCTGGCAGAATTATATCCAGAAAAAAAGAAGGATTCAATTTTATCGAATGTCATTATAATAATTTGAACAATAGTAGGAAGAAAATCCTAACTGTTCTCTATCAAACAAAGTAAAAAAATTCTTATGATCAAACCAGTTTGCAGAGCATATTACTCGTTCACATCATAAAAAGAATCAAAATAAATGAATACAGTAAAAAGTGTTTAAAATCAGGAATGTAGAGGACACAAAGGAAATCAGAGCAATGCCTCTGACGAGGACAAATTCTGTTCTTTTTCCAATAACTGTTTCTTATCATGTCCTTCTTTGAATTATATTGAGCAATTTTCTGTTTGTTTTTGATACTGACATTTTCCACATTTATTGCAGGAATTTGCCTGATCATTTGTACATATAAAAGAGTTTGGAAATATAAGAACTGACGAATTTTAAGTCACCAATCTTGAAATTTACAGTTGATTAGTAAGCTTGAAAGTGTACTGTGAAATCCAATCGAATCTCACTAAATACTGAAATAATTCATTTGATTTTGGGCCATTCACTCCAGTAATAGAAAGTTTTACACTCATTGTATAGGGCAACTTAGATCATTTAAATACATTCTTAATAATAAAGGCTGATTTTTAACCACTTTCTACAAACCAGCATATTGAACAGCAATTGCTGCATCAGTTTATCAGCCATTCAATTTAAACTCTTAAGTAAGAAATATTTTTTGGTTTAAGCCAAATCACTGAGGACAAATCAGCCAGATGGCCCCAGTGCCGATTCGGCAAATGCTAAACTGCTTACTGGAATGAGTCAAGTGTAGGACTGATTAATTGGTTTAGTCACATATTCAAAACTTTTGCTTCTTATCCCATTAAAAGTAGCACTAATGAGCGGTGGCTATGACCTTCCAGTGAGAAGCCACAAGTTCCACAACCCCTCAATATTTACCACCCAAATTTAATCTTTTTAATGGACACCTTAAAAGGGATCTGATAGAAAATACTAAGAGCTGCTCAAATACTAAAACACTTAGGGAGGCTTTTGATTAATGTTGCATGATTAATCAATTGATTAATATAGTTTTCAATACAGATGTTAGGACACTGTCTACTTTAATCAACCATTCTGAAAATAGTGAAGATAAATGCCATACTTTTGTGTCTGTTAAAAAAAAAATCCTTTCTTTAAAGGTTGTTAATTATGACATAAGCCTTATTTACCACACGCAAATTTTATCTAATGTTGACATTTTTATACATAGGAACCATTAATGAGATAAGTGGGATCCTTTTGGCAAAGTCATATTTTAATGATTTTAAAAAATAATTTATTTAGCCAACTTAGGGACCTTTTCCTTAATGAGAAATTATTTTAGAATAATGTTGCAAAATGCATTAAAATCTGAAAGTTTTTATTATTATTTTACAAGACTGTTTGTAATTTGTGATGATGCTTTCCACCATACTAAAACTGAAATCTTTATTCCAGTCAAAAATAATCACCCTGTAATTACCGTGACAAACTGCCCAAGCTGTATCATCGTGGCCATTTCAACTAATGATATTGTATTAGAATGCCTAGCAATAGACTTCAAATGGAAAATATAATTATGTGCATTAGTTTGTCTAAGCATTTATAAGATCACATATCCATCAGTTTTCAGGTCTCATAAAAAAAGCCATACATCACTGTCACTGTGAGTTTTGTTATTGAAAGCACAGGCTTTACAAACTGAGTTTAAGATGTGTATCTTAAATTTCACTTGTTTTGTGGATCACTAAAATTCCTGTAAGCTAAACCGGCATAATTGAGAAGAGCTTTTCCTCTAGTGATGGAGGAACTCTGCAGAACAGACCACTTCACACTCTGACCAAATAGAAGATCAGGCAACCTGAGACAGCTTAATCTAGCTTTTCCACACCTCCTAAATCTGTGGGAGTCTGATTTGGCCTAAAAGCTCATGGAAAGGTTTTGGGCAAAGTATCAAATTAAAGGTTTCATACTATTGGCTTCACTGACCTGAAAGAAAATGAGCAGGGGGGGGAAAAAAAAACACAAACGTAACAAAAGTTTGATACATGTGAAGAAAGAGTTCTTTGGAAAAAACCCAGTGAACTTAAAGATATTCATGATGAAAGATTATTGAATTAGAATGAAAATATTGATAATTAATTTACCAGATTAGAAATGTAGCCCTGACTCTCTGCACACAGCAACCTCTATCATTTTGGGAAAGCCACTCAGCTTCTTTGTGTCCTATTGTTTTTAAATTTAAATTGGAGGAGTAATAGAGCCCTTGATGCACTCAAATCTTACCTTACTCTAAAGACATGAATCAAGCCTCTAATTTAGGAAATACTTGCCCTAGTAGTTCAAATGTGCATTAGAAAATGAAACCTATTTTTGGATAACCAAAGAGAATTGCTTTATTTGGTTATAGAAAATCTACCAACAGGTATATGTGTTACTTCTACCAGGGATAATTAAGTTATAAAACATTATACTCCTATGATTTTAAATTACAATGCTCTAATTTCTCATGCGATGTGTTTATTGTTTGTAGGAAGTGATAATGTGTGTGATTTCCTTCTGAAATATGTCACCTGTACAGGATGCTGAAAATGGATTTTTTTCAGCATCTGTAAATTAATCTTCTACTAGATCTAAAATGAGAAAATTCACTTTATTATAAAAGTAATAGAATCTAGTAAGTTGATTTCTCAGGAAAAAGCCAATTCTTTGTTGTGAGGGCTGTCCTGTGTGATGTATATCAGCATCTTGGTCTGGACCTACTAGATGCTAGTTGTACCTCACCCCCATCCCTAGTCATGAAGACAAAAAAAATGCCTCCAGACATTGCTGCCTGCCCCCAGGAGTGTGAAATTACTTCTAGTTAACTATCAGTGCCTTAATGCATAAGCAACTAGTGAAAATACTTAACTGTGAAAAAGTAGAGTGCTCTAAAATCATAAATATATGGATTTTGAAAAAATTGTGTGGTCATTGATTTTGTTTAACCACTTTTATCAATCTGTGTGAAAGGATTTAAGTAACAATTTTCTGGCATGAATGTGTGTGAGTGTGTGTGTATGTTTCTATTGCTGTATCTATCTCCTATCTAAAAAAAATTTAACAAGTAATCTTTATCTATCTCTTATCTTAGTAAAATTTTAACAAGGAATGATTGCCTAACCCAATTTAAATCTAACTAGGAAAAGAAGGTCAGAGTGTCAACAGGAAAACATTTCACAAAGTTAAATTTGCTCTGCCATGAAAAGACATGATATGTTGTTTGTTTTCTTTTGCTTTTGTTTTATAGTCAATTGATTATCATGATTATTTAGCTCAGTTTGTTAAAGTCCTCAGAATTCATGCATTTATGATAATAACCTCCCATTGTAATAAATAAATATATTGTGGACTTATATTTTACACATTTTAAATAAATGTATCATTTTTTTAAGTTAAGAGGAGCCATTACTATTTTAAGATCAGAGAACTGAGGCTATTCAGTGATAGAACTCATGTCTAGCTCAATGACCCGTCTTTACCCATGGTCCTTGCCTAGGAGATTTTGTTAATTTCTAGCCTTATTTTGTACAAATATTAATTTGTATACATTTAGTAGATGAATATATCGGTCAGTTCTGTTTACTTCAGCTATGTTCATGCCGAAAACCAAGAACTAAATGACTTTATAATACAAATTTTCACACCATTTTCTTCTTTGATTTGTAAGTAGAAACAAGAAATAAAAATCAGTCAAACCTCTTTTTACTCTGGAGGACATTAATCTACCAGTTCATGGTATATAGATATGATGCTAACCTCTGCAAAATACTGTACCACTAAAGTTGTTCTTAAATCCCCACATTCCAGAATTTAACTTGCCTTTTTCCCTGAGGTATTTGCCAGAAGCTTCACTATTGACATTATGAGATCTAACAGGCTTGTAGGCCATAGAGAACATGACATTCATCTTAAAGCTTTATGTCAAAGAATTAAGTCTACCACTGTGGAAGAATATTCCTTTTTCTTAGCAGGAAATGTCACAATTCCTTTGACAGTCTCATGCTGCAGTAACATTAAGTAACACTTTGGAAAATTCAGTCTACATTGTGTTATTTCCATGTTTTGGCGCTGTATACATTTGTCTATGCTTTCAACTCAAAAGTTGAGCAATATTGCTTTCTGTATTTTGGTGCCAGCATAGATTTAAGCCATCCAAACAAGACTGTGTATTTGAACTGACAGAGAGTAAATGATTTGCATCTGGCATAACTGATGGTGGTGTCAAAACCTTGGAAGATAATTCATTGGTAAACATATTCCTCTGGATGCCTAGCCACACGTGCCCAATTTTCTATCAAGGGATGGAGCCAGATCATTGCCAGAACAATGCAAAATATTTTATACAGATAATTCAAGAGATTATTCTGCTCTGACAGAAAACAAGGGGGGAAATGTGGTAGGGTTTTCCTCATTGATGAGACAAGATGATTTTTCAACCTTTATTGCAGAAATTAAATTTCATGCAAAAATGCCTTTTTGACAACTATGGAGTTGATGAACTAGTAAGAATAATCACAAACAGCAGGCTAAAAAATAGTCTAATCTACAATTCCAAGATGTAATTGGTAAAATATATACGTGTTTGAATCAGGCCAAGGCCAAAATGGTGACAAAGAAAAAACAGAGCTTTACGGTCTTAAAAAGTATGTGTGAACTACTCAGATTCCTTGAAAGAAATAGTTGTAAATAGATACTATGTTTAATTCATGATAAGTTTCCAATTTTAGCAAGTTTTACACTAGTAGCCTTTTGAGATATATGAGCTCAATGGAATGAACATATTTTAAACTTTCCATTCCAATTATTGAGGAATGTATACATGTATGCAAGCTGACATATGCAAATGATATTGTGCTCAAATGATCTTAGAACTGGGTTGAATTAAATATTCTTTTCAAAAAAAACATTCTTTTCAAAATATAAACCATATATAAGGAATCAATTTTAAAATAATTAAAATCAACACATACTTTTTGCTGTTAAATTATACATACCAAAAGTTAGTCTCTGATGAGTTGACCTTGAGGGATCCTGTGGGTCAATCAAAAAGAGCTATTCCAGGGGCTTGGGGTGTGGCTCAGCGGTAGAGTGCTTGCCTAGCATTTGTGAAGCACTGGGTTTGATTCTCAGCACCTCGTATAAATAAATAAAATAAAGGTATTGTGGGCAATGTGTTCATCTATAACTAAAAAAAAAAAAGTTATGCAGTATTTACTGTCTTACCTCTGCTAAGGATTAGATGGGATACAAAAATTGAATAGATAGAAATATTTCTCATAGTCTAGGGAAAATCTATAAGAAATACACTTCTAAAAATTATAACAGTGGAGGACACTATTCATATGGGCACAGACTCTGTGTCATTTCAAAAATGTCTTTACTGTGAAAGTAATGATGAAGATGATTGTTATGGACTAAATGTTTGTGTTCATCTAAACTTCTTGTGTTGAAGCCCCAATACCCAGTATGGCCATATTTACATATGGAAATGTGAAGGAAGTAGTTCAGGTTAAACGAGGTCAAAAAGGGGGCCCTAATCCCTTAGGATTCATATCCGTATGAGTAGACACATCAGATAAACTTGCTCTACTTCTCCATCCCAACTCCTTTCTCTGTTTCTCTTTCTCCTTCTCTCTCCCTCACCCCCCTCTCCATATAGACATAAAGGGAAATAAGAGTGCCCTTCAAGATAGTAAGATAGTGGTCTCCTGCAAGCATAAGAGACTTCAGAATGAAACTCATCCTGTCACCTTGAATGAAGACTTCCCAGCCTCCAGAATTGTGAAAACATAAATTTCTCCTATTTAAGTCACATAGTCTGCTATTGTGTTATAACAGTCTGTGCAGACTAAATACAATGATATTTCAGTTGCATTTTCAAAGATATATTAAAGCTTTCTTACAAAAGGTGAACATCATGTGGAAATAGGAATCAATGGAAGGGGAGAAAGGACAGACAGAAAATGGAGAAAAGATATAGAATGAAGTAAGGGAAAACAGCAGCCCGTGTAGAAGAGCTATACAAAACAACACAGGCCAAAAAATATACTTGGTCTGAAGAATGTGAGAAAATTAACATGTAATTTTTAAAAAAATTTTCTTATAACAAAACAAACTTCTGATGTTAAAGCAGGTAGAGATAAATAGATGGCTTAAAGTATGTAAAGGTTTGAAATATTTGTCTCTGAATAAAAAAGTGAACTAAGCACAAATCAGACAAAGGGCTGAAGGTGGAACAGGTTTATAATGACTAATCAATGTTTGATGATGGTGGTGGTAATGGGGATGGTGCTTTCCATGTGGGACAAAAGTGGAAGGAGCAGATGACTGGCAGACCAGCTGCGGCAGAATGCACAGGTGCAGGTACTGTGGGCAGCAGAGAGGCTGCCTAGCTAACCCAATGAACTGAGTGTAGTAAAGAAGAAAACCAAAGTAAAGCAAGAGGAAAGCAATGAACTCAGTAAATGGGTGGGAGTATGGAGAAATCAGAAGAGAAGATAAAAGGAGAAATTTTGTTTGAGGATGCAGGAAAAATTAGATATTTTATTTAATAGAATTAAGGACTGGGAAAAACAGTAAGTTGGGAATGTCTGTTACTTGGTAAGTGTGGTAGAGACTGGTGAGCTCTTCATCTCATTGGTTTTCTTCTCCTTTGGGATAACCAGATAAATCACCAGTCTGAAGGGAACTAACAATATTTTTTTCCTCACCATCACTAAGCTCAGATACCCCTATAACAAAAGGCAATAAAAGGAAAGCATAATATACTTATTTAACCAAAGTTTTGTGTGACCCAAATAAGACCCAAACACCCAGGGAAAACTACTTTTATGCCAAATCTGAAGAAAAAAGTGAATAATTATTGAGAAACATGATTGAGCAAAAAGTGTTATGATCTTATGGTGATAAACTGGCAGGAGCTGGAAACAGCCATTTCTGTAGAATCCTTCCTGTGTCTCTGGATGACATTCCTTCCCCCAGGTATGGGCAGAATGCCTGTTTTAGTCAGTTTTTCCACTGTGGCAACTGAAAGATCTGACCAGAAAAATTTTAGGGGAGGAAAAGTTTATTAGAGGCTCATGGTTTCAGAGGCTCATGGTTTCTCAATCCACAGACAGCAGGCTCCATTCCTCAAGGCTCAAAGTTAGGCAGGATATCATGGCAGAAGATTGTGGCAGAGGGAACCTGCTCAGATGATGATCATGAAGCAGAGAAAGGAAAACGCCACTCTCCAGAAACAACACAGATACCCCATAGCCATGCCCCCAATGAACCACTTCCTCTAGCCACACCCCACCTGCCTCCAGTTACCACTCTGTTAATCCCTTCAGGGACTGATTCACTGATTAGATTAGTATTATAACCCAGTCATTTGGATTCCTCCAAATATTGCATTATCTAACATGTGAGCTTTTGGGGGACATTACATATAAACCACAATGCCTGTCACATGAGTTTCTGTAAGGCAGCAGGAAGACAGACAGCAATTGATCTCCCAAGGTTATATGGCTCTTCATGAGAGGGGAATTCTAGATTTTATGATCTGCTTTGGGGAAAAAGTGGGATCACTTCAGAAAGGAGGTGGGAGGTCTGTGAAAACTGTCTGTTTCTGAGGCCCTCCCCAATTCCTTCATCTCAGCATACTCAGGGTATCATGCTTTGGGGTATCATGTTATATGCCCCCAAAATTCCCATCTGGCCAATGCAGCATAGAAAGAACTGATATAAACCACATTTATGAATGGCCTATAAAAGTTTTCCCTAATGTAGCCTGGCAATAGTGGTGGACTCCTGTAATCTCAGTGACTCAAGAGGCTGAGACAGAACAATTGCAAGTTCAAGGCCAGTGTGGGCCACTTAGTGAGACACTGTCTCAATGGCCAAGCATTTCTGGTGCTTACTTACTTTGCCTTCCATGATGACCTTAGAAACCCTTGGAAACCTTGTTAAAGATGTGGAGCCACAGCATAGAAGCAAGTTCAGTGCCTCTTGCAAACTAGGCAAAGACTTCACCAAAGTTGTTTTAATGATATAGGAAGAAATACAACACATTTGATATTTCCAAAAGTTTATTTAATGCAAACATTATAAATGTACTCATTAATTTCTACAAAATAAATCTTAAATAAGCTAATTTCATTTGTATCTTCATAATTCCATGGCTGCATACACTTAATCTGGGAATTGCTATATGACTTCCTGTGAGATCTTTTGGGGTTCAAAGGAGAGTAACAGCAGTGATATGCACAAGCTATTTAACCAAGTATAATGATGGGTTTACTATTATACTTATACTATCAAACTACACATATTTTATACACACATTTTATATATATATATATATATATATTTTTTTTTTTTTTTTTAAACTAAAAGTACCTGAACACATCTTCAGAATGCAGCCCTTGCCTTCCAGGTATCCCTCCTAACAGGATAAGAAGTTTTGAGTGTGGAAAAGGGAAATTCAGAGGTTGGAAGCTCTCAGGATAGACTTTACCCCAGTTGGACTCCTAGCTCCTTCTGAGCAGTTTCTCCTGGCTTCCAATATGCCTTTGAGTGACATAAACAGCGCCTCTGTATTTAAAAAAAAAGAAAGAAAGAAAGAAAAAAATTCACAATAATCTCACCACCATTCTTCCCTTTAGCCCCTTAAGTGGTTTCCTAAGGGTATTTTACAGCTTGTTCCTTCAGATGAAAGGAAAGATCATTTAAAAAATGCAGAGTCTAAGATCTGCTTTTTCTCTTTTTCACTTGGAAGACAAAGAATGCATGTAAATGCTAATGGAGGGCTTTTGCGGAAACACAAGAGGAAGTAGTGAAAGGCATTGGTATTTAATCCCCAAAATGGCAAAAATGTTTGCACCTTTGTGGTTTTTCAATCTGCCAAATTCTACAGAACTGTCCAATGGATCTCCCACATCCTTCTGAGAGGGGAGTAAGAGGGGAGGAGCACTTTAGGGAGGCTTGGAGAACCAGTGATGGGAAAGACAGACCTTTTGGGACTTTTGAGAGATAGAGAAAAGTAGGTGTCTGAGACTATTCAACAAAGGGAGAGTTGAAGACAGTGGATGTGTTGAAAATAATGTGAGACCAAAGTTGAACACCTCGTTCTATTTTTTAAAAGCTGCCATTTGGAGAAGCCATTTCGGTTCCTTGCATCTCCATTTTACCTATCTCAGCTGGGGGCAGGGGGGGGAGAGGGGGGGTGGGAATGCTATCAGCTTCACAGACTTGTAAGAATTAAAGATGATAAATGTAAGAAATGCTTAGAGCTTGATGAAGGAAACATTACATGAGAGCAACTTGATCAGTCCTTAAACCAAACTTCTTGAGGCAGAGGATTCTCTAAAGTAAAGCAATTTGTTGAGTCTTTGCAGATGCTTGTCAGAAAAAGAACCAGGTCCTGCAAAAAGCTGCCATAGATTCCAGCAGCAAGTTTAGACAGCAGTTGGAAAAATGTCTTAAAACTAAGAACATATTTATTACAAAAATTGGGGAAAGGAAACAAACTGTTTCCACTGAATTTGCATTGGCTATAGATGGAGGGACCGGCTATGTGAAGCAGGGAAAGCTTTCAAATGGGAGGAAAGTCTGTAAGGAGAAGAAATGGTGGCTCCTGGATTGGCTGCAGTTGTAAGCGGAATGCCATGGCACTCAAGGGACAGGATGGACTTGAGTTAAGGAATGTGACGTGGTCTTTTGTTGTTTGGGCCTATAACTGTAAACTGATTAACACCTTTTTCTTTCCTCTCTTCCATCCTCCCATGCTGGTAATTAAATTCTAGATATCTCAGAATTGTTTTTTCAGCCAACCAACAGATACTTGAGCACCCTACCATACGTGACACCAGTTTCTCTAAATTAGCAATACAGCAGTAGGGGAAGCATGTGACAGTATATGGGAAGTCTCTGTACTATCTTTGCAACTTTTCTCTAAACCTAAAAATAGTCCAAAATTAAAAGTTTGGTAAAAATAAAAAGCATAAAAGTCATAGCTACATATGCCTAATAAGCATAATAATATATTTATTTCCAATGCAGTTTGCCAAAATTATTTTTGTGCTGAGTGTGAAATCTGAAGCTGAATTTTAGGTAAAACACAGGTGTTTAAAATACTGCCCCATAGCCAGTAGACTTTCCATCAAGCCCAGGTATGAGGTAGATATCTTGCTTTCATGGCTCTCTAGAATTTAGGACAGATCCACAATTCCCTCTCTGAAACCTTGAAAAACAGGTGTGTTTTAGAACTTGGAATATTTCAGATTTTTGAAAAGAACTACAAAACATCCTATGTGAGATCTGGGATAGCATCTTCTAAGGATTGTATTGATAATTCTGCAGGAATTACAAATATTTAGGTAAATGAGATTTTAAAAATATCTTCACATTGGGTTAGGGCCAGTTTTGACATCCAATGGACATTTATTTCAGTCTCAAGAGTTATTAGTATTTAAAAATCTTAGATAACTCATTGAGGATATGCATCCCGAAAAATTATCATCAGCTAATATTTGCTCTTTTTACTTTTCTGTTGCTATCTTTATACAAGTCTTCAGCTGGGAAATCATTTTTTACCTCAGAAATAGCAAATAAATGTACCTTATTTACAATTTTTTGTAAAGGAAAAAGTGAAATGTAAAAGCTAAACATTTCTTTGTCCCATTTTAACAATTCTGAGTCTTCTGTCTTCTTGGAATTAATTACCATGTCCCTCTCTGGTTCCTACTTCCTAGATATGTCTAGTCAAGCTTTTCTCATTATAATGAAGAAGAAAAACAAACAAAAAAACCCTGTCACTATATTTTCCTGAAATTAAACCTTCATTGGAGACAATTTACTTTCCCAACTATGAAAAAATACTTTATATACTAATTTTGTTTTATTTTTGTGATTTTTGACCTCATATTAAAATTGGTAGGCCAAATGAATATTTCAATTTGAATAATTTGAAAATCTTTGAGTCCTGCCTTCTTCATAGATAAAATTAATTTTAAAACAGCATTATTGAAAACAGCCTTTCTTTTTAAACTAAGAATTCCAGATGTTTTTAGTCGCTGCCTATGACATTTCCACAATCAGAATAAATTGTGTTTCTAGAGTAATGTAATAGATAGAAGTGCCGAATAAATCTCATGCCATAGAGATGACAGAATTAACATGCTGATGACATTTTAATGCTTCAATATAATCAAGGAGGCATGGATCATGCCTCCACCAGTTCTAATATAATTCTATTCTTTAATCTTTTTCCAAGACAAAACAAAATATAGATAGATTTCAGAAAGTATATAAGCAGAGTGTGCTTCAGTCTTCAGGCAAGCTGTTTAGGATGCATCTCAAATGCTATTTGGGTTCAGCTTTGCCAGTAGATATTTTACCAAAGCAAATGAGTTACAGATACAAATCCTGGCATAATGGCAGATATTTGTTGTACTTCTCCTGAAAGTTGCCCTTGGTGATTCTGCTACATTTACTGTTTTATATTTAGTTCAAAAAGTTTGCTAATTAATATAGGAAAACAAGTACATTTTTGTGGGATCCAGAGAACAGCAGCTATTCACCTACTCTCACACAAATATGTAAACAAACAAGAAAACTAATAAAGAATTAGATGAATTTTTAGGACTCACCCCCACCTCTGAAAAAAGACAGTAATTATAAAAATACAAAGGTGATTTTTATTTCAAATGGTACAATGAAAACTGAAATTATAAATCCAAATTTATTCCAGAAAACAAAACAAAAAATAAACCCAAATCATAGCCTAGTTATACATATACGTTGAAAATCTGTACTGAATGCTGACATTCTTGTATGCTCCTTGCTTGGTGGCATTGCAAAGAGTGAAAGACAAGGAGGTGGAAGAAGGACAACACTTCTTTTCTCATCTCACGTGAAAGGTGTGGTGATGGAGGATTTAATAAAGTTGAGAAGCAACAATTGCCTTGGCAAGAGTCAAGTATAGACAGAAATGGGTGACATCAGAAAATGTTTTCTCTGGCACTCTTTATGCTCAACACAAAACAGTCATGAATGAATGATTATTGCTAAACTTAGTTTTCAAGAATATATTTGATTGTAAATCTCGTTTTTAAAGAAAAATCTCATTCAGACATATTATAAATCAATAAGAGAAGAAACCCATGATCTGATCAGGGCCCTAACTGTACCATCCTAGATTATAATGATAAATCTAGCATTACACATTCACTAAAACATGGAGAAGGTAAAATCATTTTTCCCAAGATTATTTTTTCAACTTATTTTTCTATTTGACTCACTACCAACAAACTGATCTTTCTAAAACACAATTTTGAGTACATAATATCTTTCAGTGCCTCACACCTTTCCAACCTCCACCCCTATTTCAGGGGACAACCTGCAAGGTCTCTCATGTAGGAATTCATTTACCTCTATTTTGCAAGTATTCTCCATGTACAAGTAAATGCTTTCACCTATAACTAAAAGATACCCTATTTGGAGTGACTTCAGTGATAAGCAAAGTGATTCTTCCTGCCATGGAGGTATAGCAAGATCAAGCAGGAAGGAAGAATGCTTGAGAGTATCATTGAGGAGCTTAATTCTGTCTCCTATTATCCTACCTATGGCTTTTACTCCCAGTAGACTTAAAATGACTGATAAAAGGAAGTGTGGTTTCTCTTTTTCAGCTCTAGAAGGAGATAGAGATAGAGATAGAGAGAGAAGAGCATTTGTCTCTAAATGAGGTAAATAAATCCTACTAGTCTCAGAGGAGTTAACAATAAGACAAGGCCAAGAGTCATTTGGCTAAAGGAAAGGAAAGGGGCATTTCACAAAAACATCAATGACTCTCTCTCTACCAAAGTTTACCTATGGTGCCACATCTGGTGAACTGACAGAGTAATCTTTGCTCACCTGTCAAAAAAAAAAAAAAAAATTCAAGGAAGTTGAACACTGAACCTGAGCAAGGGCTCTTGGCATCAGACACTGGATTATCATGCTGCTTGCTTTCTCTTTCAGCCAGAGGCTTATATGAGTATGTGGACATGATTTTAAAAAAATGTGTTCTAATATCAGACCAAGGAGATGTAAGTATGCAGTATACAGTAGTGTTCACTTCCCTCTCTTTCCTTGAATACCTTGAAAAAGTATACTTATACTCTGACCCTCTCCATAAAGGGCAGAGAAATCTCTAGAATGTGGAGTTGTTTTACACTGAAAACCTAGCACCCTTCAAGGACAACACACACTTTAAAAGTACTCTGAGTTGCCAGCTGCTTTAGCAGATTGATGAGGCTGAAGACTTCCCATTCACTGAAGAACTGAGGTCCCTTGGTGGAGGTTTAGTTGAGGGATGTCTTCTTTCCAGTCTTGCTTATTGAATGTGAAAAACGCCATTGCTTTTTCTGTCAAGGAAGCTACAGAAAAGAGAATTGTTATAGGGATGAGTTAAAAGGAAAGATTGAAGAAAGTTTAAAGTACAGTTAAGATAAATGTAAACTAACTTTTCAGTTCAGGATACTGACAAAGACTAAATATACTTCCATAGAGAAATTGTGGTAGGGGAAATATTTTTTAATAAGATTTCTAACCTCAGAATACTCCTAAACACAATATAACACTGTTAAAGTTGTCTAATACTTTACTTTCACTAAGTGAAGCTTGCTTCACAGTAGTGGCTAAACTTTTTATCTCTTTCATTTAAAAATGAATTACCAGTACATTTTTGCTATTAGGGTCAACTCAAGTCAAATTTGTGAAGGGGATACAATTTCTTATGATTATTGTCTTTGTTTCTGGCACCTCTAAATATATTACTAAATCATCTGAAAACCTACTGCCAAAACCCATACAGCTTTCTGGTCTGTTTCTAGCTTCTGTCTCCCACAAAATTAAATGTGTTTGTGTGTGTTTGCCTTTGTGTGTGTGTGGGGGGGTGTATACTGTCAGCTGGATGGCAATGTGTGCTTAAATATTATTCTTAATTATAAATAAATCAATGAAAATTAATTTTTAAAACTATCATCATAAGATCTAGGTAATAATGAGTTTTGATAAAACTGCTTCAACAAATGTAGAATTTCTTGGATGGATCTTCAACAGTACCTTTTATAATAAATATCTTAGAGACATTCTGGTAGAAGATTGGGAAAGTATTTCAGTATGTACATTCAGTACACAATTATGCCACATAAGTAGTTGTCTACATTGTCTACATGTTAGTCCAGTTTACAAAAGATTTCAAGATTTTCATTTTCAGTTCATCATTGTATTTCTTCTGCAAGTAAATATTTTGTACTTTTAAAAGAGTATTGGTTGTCTCTAGTCTCATACAGCTTGTGAGACTTTGGCCAAATTACTTAAACCTTCATGTTTCCTGTGCAAATGGGAATGATGACCACAGGAATGTTTTAATTTATGGAGTAAGTAGAGAGTAAAATGAACAAATTGAAATATAAACATGCCTACAGAGGTCAAGCAGTCACAGTTTTCAGTAAAGAAGTTTGATTCAGGGTGTCATTTCGGAAAGAGATGTTAGATACAAATTGAGAGTATTTGAGAAAGGTTTATGTGGTAGACAGCCTTCAAAGTGGCTGCCAATGATCTCTGCTTGGTGTGCTTGTATATCACCTCCCACATTGAGCAGAAATGTCAAGAGAAACCATAAGATATTGTGGAAATGACAGTATGGCTTCTGAGGCTAGGTTATAAATTATGTTATGTCTTCTACCATGCAGTCTCTTAGGTCACTCACTCTGGGAAAACTAACTTGCATGTACAATGCTCAGATCAGGTTATGAAGAGTTCTACATGGCAAAATACTAACAGTTCTTGACAATGTTCAGTATCAACTTGCCAGGCATGTGAGTATACCATCTTGGAAGGAGATTATACAGCTCTGATCAAGTCCTCAGGTGACTACCATGCCTGCCAACATCATGAACACAATCTCATGAGAAGCTTTGATTCAGGAATACAAGTCAAGTACTATGGAGGGTTTAAGATCCAAATTGCCAGATAACACATTAGATTGCATCATTATTGTGGATTCTGGCCAAAGACACAAGATTCCTGGATCAGAGACAAAGAAGTTTGTTATTCACAACAATAACAACAACTAGAGTATTTGCATTTTTCTGAACTTCTTCAAGCCTCACTTCCAAAAAGACAATTCAAAGATAGTCATGTGATACCTTGACATACATGATTGTATTCTGTGAGAGAAATCCTGCCTGGGCAAAAATCCAAGTACTTTCTTCTGAACAGTAAGGATGCTGATCCTTGGTTTAGGTGAGAGATAAAATAAGTTACTTACAAGGAAGGTCATGATACAAATAACCCTGAAACAATACAGAATAAAGACACTGTCTTTGTTTTCAATAGATACAAAATCATGAATCATCCATGGAGAATTTTCTCTCAATCTTCCCTGGCTAAGCCACTACTAAATTCTTCACTGAGAAACTTTGAGATATAATATTTATTACTATTTTAAACTCAAAAATTTTGAGGTAATTTGTTACACAGTAATAGATATTTAGTAAAATTTACTTACAAAAAAGGGAAGAAACTAGGTAGAAAGCAATAATGACTGCAAATTATTAATCATTAAGGAATAAGTAAGGACTCCTAGTCTACCAGTGGAAGGCAAATACAGGATTAGCACACAGAGGAAAAAAGAGATGATGGGATGAGAAGCTTACTGAAACAAATAGGAAACAAGAATAACATACAATGCCCACGCTCTGAAGAGGGGCAACCACTAGTTAAGTCAGGTTTCCTTTCATGCAGTTCATTTAGGGGAATAAACTTCCTCAACTTTTTAAATTCATTTTCACTTCTCCATTGCTTGAAATTAAATGGATCCCAGAAGAATAGGAGCCCAGTTGATGTCATTCACACAGGTGAGCATTCCTCACCCCATGTCCCTGTAGAGAAAGATGAAAAGTACATGATGGAGCAGATAGAAAATATCTGGCACAAAATAGACCACACGTGCCTCTTCTAAAAGGCATGAGTCCTACTTTGTGACAAATTATTGTATTGTTATTTGGTTATTCATTTAGAAATGTCAAGATCTGAGATGAGTAGAGGGAGATAGTTGAAAAAAGAAATGAATAACCTACTGCATGGAGATTAACTCCCATGTTATCAGTAGAAGATCTCATTGTTTGAACTCATTTCAGTCAAGCCCATGAATGTTGTTGTTTTCCTCTGAGAGTCAAAGCCAAATATGGAGACATTTGCTTCTCTGAACCCACATTTCTTACTTTGTCTCCAACTATTCTTTGCAGCCAAGACTTGTAGATAATGGAAACCTTTTTACATATTATAATTGGATTCCAGATCATGGTACTCAGCTTGTGGTATAGGTAAAAATGTTTGTAAGTTATCACATAGAATGCAAAATAAAGTTGAACATTGAGCCTTATTTATCAAAATATTATTTACCAATTTTGAAAATCTTTATAATTAATCAGTAGCTTTTCATGATTTTTAGGAATTTGATTATATTCAAATTTTAACTATTATTTGAATTTACTCTAGATTCAGGACCAGAGATAAAAGAACTGATTTTGATAGGTTCATTAAAACTTAAATACAGAATACCCATCATGAATGAAACAAATTGTTTCATCACTCTGACAAGAATTTAGAAAACAAAAACTACTTTCAATTATCTTTTAAGATTTAAAATATACAAAATGTCATATAAAAATGAGCTTTAATCTATCAGGAAATAGAATAGTATATTGAAATAATAGGAAGCTAAGGAGTTGTTAACAAATCAGAGAAAATTGCAGAGAATAAGCACAACATATATCAATGCACTAATTGTCAAACAAATATAAAAAAGATACAAGTTTCAATTAAATAAGCTTTTGGTTAGACTATGTTGGTACATACTTTCTAGAATGTTCTTGGGCAATATGTAACAATATTTTTGAGTATTTAATTTGATATAGAAATTCAATTTTTAAAAAAATAGTGAAAGGTTTGAGAAGCTGCGTATATATGATGGTGAACATCAAAGAATGATTTTATATTAGAAAAAGTATTTGGAAACACTTCAATGCCTTGCTACAAAAATGATACTTTCTCATACACCCAAAATTTGGAATATTACTTGAATATTAAATGAGATACTCAGATTTTTATACTTTTAGAATGTTCTCAAAATATGAAAATAAAAAAATAGTGAGAAACAGAATGAATGTAAGCATATTAAATATTCATGTATGTATGACTGAAAGTAAATATGCTAAGATGTAAATATTAAAAGAGGAAATCTCTGTAGGGAAAAATTACAAGTGATATTTTACTAACTATATTTCTATATTTCCCAGTCTTTCTAGTAATTATTAATATTAGTAACTTTTAAAATGTCTTATCCTTCTTTAAAAATACTAGGTGAGAAAATGTTGGCTGAGTAACAAACATATATAAAAATACCTTCTATACACTGTCAAAACAATATTTTCCTAATCTATCATTAATAAAGGGGTTTATAATATAATATTCTGTCTTTACCAAAAGTCATCAATCCTCTCTGTGACTTTTCACAACATGCAATGTATTAATGAAATCAAACCAAGTAGTTAGTAATGTATTTTAGGGAAGAATTCACGCCAAGTGGTTGCTAATTCATATTTTAAAATGAAAATTGTGAGACTTCCAAGTGAAGGCTTCCACTGACATTGTAACTCGGTATTTTTTCACCTGGTGAGCACTTTGCTCTTGGAAGTTCAGATTACGCCTGGAGTGAATGGTGTGCCATCCTGGTAGGGAATGATACATGCAGAGCATGGTCTTTACTGTCCTCAGGGAGAAAGCAAGAAAGAGAAATATGCTCATGCTTCTACAATTATTCTGCCATCTCTGTTTCACTGATTAAATAAAATGATGGAAGATATTTTCATTTTATATTAGGAACATAATGAAATTTGAAGGCTGCTATTGGTGTTTAATAGTTTTAATTTTTATAAATCTCTTAAACACTGCTTATTATAAACTATCCTTATCATTCTACAAACAACCATTTGAAAGTGTCCATTTCAATTATCTGGAGAGTATTTTCTATTCTGTTTATTTGATCCAGTAACTAATAGCACAAGGCATGGTTTATATTAATTATTTGAGTAGGCTCGTAACTTACCATTGTCTCATTCCCTGCTCTATTTCAGTCATTCGAGACATTGTCTTCAAGACTACTTGTAGAAAGCCAAACAAACAAAGAAAACATGAATTATATATTCTTTACTCTCAAGATTGCTTAGCATGACATTCAGGATGCCTCAGTGTGCCTCAGCTGCCCTTCTTAACCCTGCCTGTGACTTCCGAGCAGAGTGCTAACTCCACCAGTTTATTTCTGCTCTTCGTTCAGATTCCCTCTGGCATCCTACATGACTCTGCCCAACCTTCTAGCTTTGCATTTATTCTCCCATTTTGTTCTTACTGTGTTTTACTCTTCAGACTGCAGGTGGTAGAAGTACTTTTTCTCTAGTTCTCCATCTCTGCAGGATTTTCCACAGTGTGATGCATATAGCATACACTCATTACTTATTGAATGAGCAGAAAGCTAGAGGTTGACACAAACTAAAATTCTACTTCAAATATGTGTGCTGATCACAATGCCTATTGGAAACTTCAGAAAAGTTACTTTTTTTCATTGTTCATGCCAATGTGACAGCTTTCATTGTTTCTTTTTCTGTAATTTTATTGCCTGTCATCTCCTTTAGAGATGTTAATGATGACTTTGTAAAAAAGATTAACTTGAATATTTTCAAAATAATTTAGACATACCAGTGTTCTGAGAAGTGTAACAAAGACTTTACAAAATCATCAGTTCACTCATAAATAAATCAATCCTTCCTTCTTTCTCTCAACAAATAATTCCTTTGCAAACATCTTCTGGGCATTCCATCACGCATCAGAGACACAGCAACTGCCACATGAAACAGTGCTTACCATGATGGACTTGTTAGGCTAGAAGCAAATTCAGACATGAGAAAAAAATTTACAGATTTTCATTCATTGGAATTGTGGCAAATGCTAGAAAGAAATGTATTCTCTTACTGGAAGGCTTATTTGGAAAATTTACCAACATCTGGGTAACTAAGAGAGACATTCAAAAGAAGCTCACATTTAAACTAAGATTTATAGGATGAACAATAAGTAACAAAATAAAACTCAGGCAGAAATTATTCCAGCCACAATGAACAGCATGTGCAAAGGCCTTGGGGTTGGAAAGGACAGGAAGAAACTGAAGATTGACACTATATCTATAGTACAAAAAAAGGAAGATGAGACTGAAATATTTCCCTGAAAGTAACTATTAATTTTGTTGATAATAAAGAATAGATGAAACAATGGTGATTTGATGGCTATTTTTCAGTCAACTTCCACTTTGTAAGAGTGACAAATGAAAACAAACTTCAGACACTGCTTACACGTTGTTGAAGAACCTGTGCAAAATTGCCAAGTCAGAGTGAGCGAAAGTAGCTTTCAAATACACATATCCCTCTTCATTTAGAAAACTCTGTTAGTAAACTCTTTATAAAAAATCTTAGCAATAGATTTTAGATGCAAATCAGTGAAAATGTAAATCCAAAAGGATAACCAGCATCCTTCTCCTGCTACAGAGGTCTGAGACGGGTAGAGTAACTCTGCTCTGAAAACAACTCTCCTGGGACTTTCTTAGCCTATCTGCAACTCCAGGGAAATCTGCATAAATGGGGGTCCAGTTACACAGCTAAATGTCCAAGTTTTTTTAATGGTTTACATGCAGAACAGCCAACCATATGGTTATCTAACCATATTCTCCTCTTTTTCTAAGACCTAATCTGTATCCTTATGCAAACAAGTGATATTTATAGGCCATGGAAATTCAGGTTTGTTGAAGAGAGAGAAAAAAGAGGAATGGAAAAGCAACAAGGGAAAAAGGAAGGAAGAGGAAGGAAGAGGAAGGAGTAGTAACAGGATGAATAAATTATGGCTAGAAGGACAATGATAAAATATAGCCACAAGGAAGATCGGAAAATGAAGAGAGAAAAGTGTGGGGAAATGAAATATTAGCTGTAGATTCAGAAGTTCAATTAAGTATATTTCAATGAATAGCCTCCCATTGTCTTCTAGCTCCAAATTAGTCAAATTCACAGTCACTTAACTAATGGAATGAGGTAGAAAAGGGTTTTAGTGAAGTTTTACACATTTGGAACTTACTGTTACTTCTGAAAGCATATAAGAAAGCAACATGTTTATAATGTTCAAAAATAATGCAATTCAAATTTGCATATCATTTCAAAATGTCTTATGGTTCTTTTCTTATAACCAATGGTTGCAATAAGAATATACAAGATAATGTCATGTCTCCATACTTCTGCCTGCTCAGATTCTTTCTGCCTATACTTTCTTGTATTGAACCTATCATTTTATAACATTTATATCTTAGGATCTGGCTGTCTCTTCCAGTTACATTTTTGAAAATGTTTTATTTAAAGAAAGATTGTTATCGCAAGTTTTAATTATGGATTGCATATTTTCCTGAAAATAATTGTTTCTGAGCTCTGTGACATAAGTGAAATTCTTTTCCTCTCAAGTTGAAATGGATCAGCAGTTAGAGAATGATGACCTAAGTTCAAATCCAAAATGTGGATATCAATTGTTCACAATTTTTTGACCACTCCGGGGCACATCCTTCTACTATGCACATTTAAACAATAAATGAGGTATATTTTATTTTATTTATAGGAAATTATAAGAAAATCTGTAATAATCTACAACTGGCCACATTACAATAAGCATGTGAGTCAAGTTCAGTATCCCCTTAGCTTCACCCACCCTCATCAACTTTCAAATGCACATTTCACTGCCAAAGCTGCTCCACGGCCTCTATTATGTGTTCCCTATAATTTAATATCTATTATACACTGGTTAGACACTGCTTGACACAAACATCTATACATAGTCTGGAGAAGAGACCCCAAAATTCAGGGTCAAGCTGCTAATACCACTAAGTACTACTAATTACTTTGAATATAAAGGTCTTAATTCTGGATTCCAACCCATTGCCAAAATGAATTTATTCTGGGAACAATGTCTCAGAGATATTTAAATAGTGTTGCAGTTATACAAAGTGTTCTAAAGTTCTTAGGAGTCTCATAAATCTAATTTACTTTTCACTAATATAAATGTAAAATTCAATAGTTTCATATAAGTAAATAAATATATATATATTAATATGTATGTATGTGTGCATATGTACAATTTGATATACATTTTAGATCACTTTCTGAAAGATAGATGACTTTAGTGGTTGCAGGATATACTTTTCCTGAATGTATGCATGGTTAAATTATTATAAATGCTTTTATTCTAGAATAGAACACACTTTGTATTGTGACATTTATTCCTAATTTCAGCCCTTGTATTGTAATTATTAGCTATTATTTGTGATATAAAATACCATGTGTTTTAAGGAATATAAAACAAATTATATCATTGGGCCAGCGTATAAAGTAATTGGGCAAACAAGATGTCTGCGAGGTATTTCAGCTATAATATGCACTCCTTTAATAACACTTGGTTATGATTATCTTTTATATGATTTCATATGTTAAAGACTCACACAGACATAGGTAACATTTACTAAATGTTTCTGTGAATCTGTGTGATGTGAATTAGCTTATCTAGTTTTCACAAATATCTTATGAGGCAAGTACTATTTCAGCTTCCATTTTTGGCAGATCAGGAAATGAGGCACAGAATAATGAATTGCCTTGACCCAAGTAAATGGTGGAGCTGGGGTTTAAATCCAGAAAGTCTTTTTAAAAACTACACCTTTGGCTATTATATGTTGTTACTACTCAATAAAATAAAATAAAATAGAGCAGTGGTCCCTGCACTTAAGTTGAGATTCAAGGTGGAATCCTGAATCTGCACTTACAAACAGATTTGTTCCTACTAGAGACAGAAAGAGGACAATTTTAGAGTATAATAAACAATTGAATTAGAGAATTATGTATAGCATAGATAGTCCACAGATTCCTTTGGAACTTGCAAACAATTTTCAGGAGGAACAGTTGACTTTGGAAAGAAACATTTAAATGTCTAATTCAAGAAAACAGCACTGTCCTCACAAGTCAAATGGAGATAAAGTGTGTGCTGGAAGCTCCCCTGCACAAGTACAGGAGCAGCTGGCATGCACCTGGAAGAGATAGATGTTCCAGGGATGGAAATGAGTACATAAGTCCACCAAACTGACTCAATGTACTCTGTTTACCTTGCTAACACACTGAGTTGTTTTTCACTGGCGAAGTTTGTCAAAATCCAAGGACAAATACACAAAGCACCAGTGAGATGTAAATTTATAAATCACATACAAGGTTTGAAGAGTAACATGCTAAACTTGGTGTCTCCAGTAAGCATTTAACTTTGATTTACTAATATACTCATTGCATGTTAATTGAACAGTACTATTAGGTATATACAAGATATGAGTTAATTATATGTCACTTAAAGTAATTATATTGAGGACACACATTAATGGATTCATCATGGCCTCACAGCAGGCATTATTAATGCATCCTGAGGCCAAGGCCATTTGCCTGACAACTGTTTATGGAATGTTCCAATGCAGGAAAGGAGTCTTGACCTGAGATCATTTAATCTTCCTTTTCTCCAAATAAGTCAAAGGCTCAACTTTATGTTTTTGAACCTTCCCTCTTTCTCCAGTCTTTTATTA
Organism: Geosciurus inauris; assembly: GCA_004024805.1. NCBI lineage: Eukaryota > Metazoa > Chordata > Mammalia > Rodentia > Sciuridae > Geosciurus > Geosciurus inauris. The sequence continues at coordinate 66,236 of PVHX01005713.1, read as the reverse complement.
ATTTCATTTAATATTGAATCCCTTTTAGTTTATTTAAAACCAAGTATTTCAGGTATGTGTGGTAGTATTTCAGGTAGTAAAATTTGCATTTACTACCCTTGACATATACTAGCTCTTAAGGATTAACTTGTCTATGATTTTGATAGCAAAACCCTAGATTCCCTAATGTAGCCAGCAGAAGCCAGCCACTGGTAGGGCAATCAGACAATTGAATTTAATATCCCAGTTTTAATTTTTCTCACATTTAATTAAGATAATCAAAGCCAGTATTTAAATTTCCTCTAATAATCATTTTATATGAGTTCTAGCTGTTAAAAATTACATTGCAAAACATTATTTGAGACAAAGTAAGCTATAAATATATTTTGATATAAAACTGAATACATATATGCATGAGAAAATACCAAAAATTCATGTCAAACATTAAAATAATCTTTTTGTATCAAAATTACAAATAACTATTTCCTCACACTACATTATTTAAAACAATTTTTTTAGTGATACCTGAAATTTGGACATTTTGATAAGAATTAAATACAGTTATATTTCACAAAGATATTATTCTCAAAAACCCATTAATTCGTTCCCATGGACATAAGATGTTGTACACTGTCTGGGATTTCTTAGTTATACTCCTGACTCAGCTCATCCTTCAGATCCCCTCTGCCATGTTAGTCAAGGTGAGGGACCTCTAGACCAGTCTGTTTCTCACTTCAGGCCATAAACCATCACTTAGTGGTTATGACTAGCATTTTGAAAAAGTAAAGTAACAAAGAGGGAATATCAGCATGTAGTGTGTGTAGTAAGAAAAAGATTTTATGAAACTTTACATATCTATATATATATAGATATATACACACATATAGATATATTGATATGCATAGATATAGATATAGAGATATAAAGATATATATATGTTCGTCTGTACAGTCAAGTCTATGTGTTACAGTGGAGCCAGGTCAGGAAAGTCTGTTCTAAAACAATCTATACAAACAGAAAAAGAAGCAAAACTGCAGAGAGTTTGATCAGTTCTCCCAAATAAGAAGTGGCAGATTTGGGAACAGTATTCATTTTAACTGTCTAGTAGTTATTTTAATCATGCTGCCATAAGGTACACTGTATAACTCAAACAATGGCAGCTAGATACCACAAATGTACCCAGTATTTCAGAACTTTTTAATCCTTTTAATTCAGCAGGCTTCTCTATTATGGCAAATATGGAGCACTCTATAAGAAAAACAAAGAAAATACAATCATTTACATAATTAATTTGATTATTTTAATAAACATTGTTTCTAGTCTCTATAAAAGAAATGATACCAAAAAATCTATACTTTGCCTCCATTAGTATCAATTAGTAACAGTCATTTCTCAATTATATCACTGCCTACCATGCATGTATCCAATAATCTAAAATTAAAATCCAGTATGCTGTGCCATTCTCATTAAATGCCTAACATCTAATCTGTTGCACTTGAGCTAGTGAAGGATATTGTTTTGGAAAGGTAATTAGCAATATTATTCCTTACAACATTCTATCAGCAAGAGTAGAGATTTTTAGAAGAAACCAGCAAATATTCTAATTGAACTATCCATTTGACACAAGCATTTGCACTGATACTGCTAATTATTCTCTACTTTAACTGGTCAATTAAAACTGTAAAAGGAGGGCCAGTGTGAAAGTAGTGTTTTTAAAATGTTGTATCCCCATCATTTAACTCCAATAACTTAATAGTATCACTTGCACCAAGTGAATAAAATGCTTCAAATGCACATCTTTCCTAAAATTTAAAAAAAAAACAAGTAATAGTCTATGTCGTATGGTGACAAGTACAGTTCAAAGTGCCATTATTGCTGTTCGCATGGTGATAATTAATCCTTTAGTCATTATCATAATGAGAAACCATGTTCAGAAAATGCTGATTGAAAAATTCAGATATCAAACACAAGTCACTCATTGCCTATCAGCCAAATTGATTCCTACACTTATGAAAGATTAGCACAGAGGCTTCCAAATAATTTACACAGCCTACTCCAAACTTTTCTAGCCTTCTTATGTTTCACTTCATGATTTTTTAAATGGCCTGCTCTAACATGAAGTACCAGTATTACCCTTTCATTTCGTAATTTGTGATGGATCTTTCATCCTAATCAGAACTGTTTCCTGATTTTGTTTTGAATATGGTCTATATTTCATTCTTTAACTGATATGATTGGAATAAGTTTGTAACTATCTATGGTCAATTAAATCTGAAAACTTTAAAACTTCCAACTATAACTATCAACTTTAAAAGAACAGATAGTAATTTCCCATTACCCAGTGAAACACACAGAAGCAAAGTTCACATTTCCAGAAGCCTAACTCTAAATTTATCTAAAGTATACAGGTGCAGCATAAGATGCCAATTTTTTTCCCAATACGCAAAAACTCCAAGTGCTGCATATCACTATGTATGAAATAGTTTAAAATGAATTCTTCTGATTTTATCTCAAGTTTCAGTCCTATACCAACTTGCTGGACATTTTCACAAAGATGTCCTGTGTTCACCTGATGATATGCTGAATTCTCCAATTGTTATCTTAAATTTCTTTGACTTCTTATATCCTTTTCTTTCTACATTTCTTAATGTCAAAAATTGAATCTTATTAAAATAAGCTTTTTCTCTTTGGCAATCTCACCCAGTGGTCCAGAATAGGTAGGTTATAGATGGCTAACCAGGGTGAAAGAGGTATCACACAGAGGGGTGGTAGAGTGGGAGGTGTCAGGGATCCAGCAGGAAATGGAGGCAGTTGCACATTGAAAGCCCCACGGCAGGAGTAACAAGGAAGAATAGTTTTCATATACATATTTAATCAGTTAAGTATAATGAGGATACTGTAAAGAAGACTTCTTACTGAAGAAAATATTGTTTACACAAATGGAAAAGTAAGAAGCTAGAATAAAACCCTGTGATAGTGGGTCAGATTTGGAGTTGTTTGCAATAGCCAAGTACACATGCACACATGTACACATGTACACATATACACATACATGCCACATATGTAGTCATGTACAGGAAAGGATAGATGTAAATTTATTAGATATTAACCTTGATGTATGTGTACACATACACACACAAACACACACATTACCTAGCTTTGATTGCCTGAGAGCAAAGACACCCTAATAACAATGATGAGATACAGAGAAATTAGATCTTGGCTACTGAATACCAATCACTACTTAAAAAACACAGCCCCTTGGAGAGAGCAAGCTGTGTTTCAGAGTCAATGCAGAAGAAGTACAAGATGATCCAAGAAATTTTAATTTGCCAAGGGGGCCAGGGAATGTAAGCAGTCAAAGACTGATGGGGATGAGTTTAAAAGATACAGAAACAAACTTCAAAGACTCCCATTAGACAAATAAGATAACATAGACATCAAAATGAGTATGGAATGGATTAGAAGCCATTAAATAGGAAACAAAATATAAACAAATAAATATGTAAATAAAATTGATGAGGAGCCTAATACATAGTTCAAAAATACCACAGAACACTTATTAATTCCAAATGTCAAAAATAGTGCATAAAATTTTAAAAATTCTCAAAGATCCCCAGGAATAATTGTACACAGTGACAGTGAACTGCATGATGTGGGTACCTGGGTCAGGGATTTTTGCAAACACCACTTAGATCAAACAATAAAAGCAAATATAAAAATGGCTGGTGTGGTGGCACATGCTTATAATACCAGGTCTTGAGAGGCTAAGGCAGGAGAATAGCAAGTTCAAGGCTATCTGGGCAACTTAGCAAGTTCTTGTCTCCAAATCAAAAAATAGGATTGGGAATGTTATTCAGTGGTAGTATGCCCCTGGAATGTTACTGGTTTAATCCTGGTAACCTCCCCCAACACATATACACACAAAGGATATAATAAGGGACAAATAAAAAAATCATGAGTCATTCAATACGATATACTGAAGAAAAACAGCATTAATTCTTTAATGCTCATTTCCATGATGCATAATCTGAATCTAATCAGGAGCACTTGCCCAAATTTAAAAAATAAAAATTCTGAAAAATAACTGAATTGCAGTCTTCAAAACTATCAAGTCATGAAGACACAGGTTGATGAAGCATACTAGACTGAAGGAAACTAAAGAGATTAACTAAATACTGTTCGACTACAACCTGGATCTTTGATAATTAAATGGAAGTAATACATCTGTGTTAATTTCCAAGTGTTGATGGTTGGGTCCTAGTTATGTAGGAAATAAAAAAATTCAGAGAAGAAAGTACATGATAATTATGTACAGGGAATAAAATGTATTTATACCATAATTGCAAGATTTCTATAAATTTGTGTTTGTTCCTATACCAAAATAAGTAAATAACAAAGAGAATCAAGAAACGATTATGTAGCACATCAGTTTCCTAAACTCCTCAATTTCTGCGAATCTACTTACATACTGCATTAAAAAAATTTAAGTGATTTTTCTCCTGTAATCTATTGCATAGTATATATGGCCCCATTGGTTTAAAGAGTTTGAATGATCTGAACTTAAATAGAACATGATTTGTTTATGACTGGATTATAAAACATCTACTTCTTCTATTTTTTTTAAATAAAATAGAAAAGTTTAGATATATTTTAAAATAGCTAGAGAAACTTGAAGCAATTCACATTGCAGAACACAGGACATAACATTCCACCAATGAACAGGGGAAGAACACCGTTTCTTTGAATTATTCAGAGAATTCTTTTCCAAGTCTTACAAGCCCTCTGTGCCATTTTCTGGAGAAGAGCTGCATAAATCATTGAAAATTGTTTCTTAAAAAGAAGTCAAACATAAAAAAAAATCACCCAGCTTGCAGGGTATGCTGAAAATTTTCTAAAGTGAAGCTTATTTGACTCGTATGATATTCATCAGGTAATGTGTCAGCTCTCTTTTTGCTAATTGGTAAAATAGTGATTAATGTATCAGATGATTTCTTAGATTTTTCCTACATTAATGTTGATGGTTCTATCCTGTTCAAAATTCTTAAAGTACCAAGGGCTGGCTTACATTGCCAATACTCATATACATAGGAGAAAATATTCATTTGCCTTTTGGGAATCAAATAGTTTCATAGCATGACTTTAATATAAAATTTTGAAAGTAATAAATTGCATTTGAGATTGTCACTTGTATAGAATTAGTATTTTGTATGTATCTTATTTCATGTAAATACTATACATGAAATGTCAAAACATGCAGAAATTAAAATTCTCTGCTTTATCTTAACATTTCTCACCTTGCCACTAATAAACTAATATAGTTTTATGGCTTAAAAAATGGAACAAAGTTCTCTGTCTTTTTTGGTGTCTGTTACTTATTTTCGGTTAAACCACCTTAGGACCCAGCTTTTCTCTGTGTAACTGCAGTGGGTTGGGGAAAGATGCACAGCTGTAAAACTATTTTCAGGGATAATTTTGAGTTCTGTTTCAGTTATCCTTGTCTTCACCCCCACCCTCTACATTATCTCTTCTAATTTTCATGGACTATTGTATCCTAAGATACTATGTAATATTAAATTACAATAATAGCAATCAAAGTCATGGGGAGCAAAGGATTTTCGATTGCAGCCCATGCTTGGCTCTCAATAGCTCGGCAGAAGGAGAGTCTGAAAAGCACAACAATTCAGAAAACTTGCCAGCAGACCCCATTGTCCTTTCAGTTCATAATGACACTGAAGTACTTCCATGATTAAAATTTAAAGGCTTCCCAGTAACCAAGTAAATTGCCCAAAACTCCTTATCTAGCACTTACCAAGAAGGCTCTGATTTTAATATACTATTAATCAAGCTCCAGCCAAGTTTACCACTGATACTTTCAATTACAGAGAGACTAGCTTCATCTCTCTCAGTATGTATGTATGAGGGAAATTTTTTTTTCTGATTAGTCAGTTACTCAGCAAGGAAATAAACTACAAGCTTGGTTTAGACACATATTACTAAGGATGCTAGTTGTGGATTTGATAACACAAACCAAAACATTTTAAACTGTTTTAAACCATCATTTGTAAGAACAATCGCAAACCTGAATTCCTTGATATTCTTTGTGAAGAAAGAGTTATTAATATTATAAAATCTACATTCACTAAGATATATGCTAAAATAGGCTTAACAATATAAAAATCAAGAAATTTATCACAATAAAAGGACGATGGATATATGTAAAGATTGGTCTATAAGTATGTTTGCTTCAGAGCTGTTCATAACACCAAATGTTTAGAGCAACATATTCAAAATAAGAAACTGATTATATTAATGTTATATTATTACTCCAAATAACTGAATAACATAACAGTATGTTTATAATACATTTTACTAAGATGAGAAGTAGTTATATGAGGTGGCAAATTAGTTGCTTTATTTTGTTAAAATATATGCAAATGCTAAGTATAACTGTAAGTATAATTATCCACATATAAACAATGCTTCTCTTTTGATAATTAGGAGTCATGTTCATTTTCTTAATTCTGTTTTTTTATTGTATTTTTATTTTCAACATTGAAAACATATTGCTTTGGAAGCAGATAAATGACATGTTCATCTCATTTCACATATAAAATGCACCTACAAAGCCACAGAAAAACTGTGGTGTATTTTGTCCTTTCTTTTTTCCCTCAGTATTTAGTTAGTACAAAAATGACTATTATACCAAGGCACATAATTCTTCAAAATACAGTGTCTATACAGATATTGTATATTGGATGTTTTGGGCAATAATGTAGAGCTTGTGTGCATATAAGTTGGTGAATGATAATCACTAAATTACTTTGGTCAATTTAGTAAAAACAAATATTTTTTTTCAATGAATTTATGGTATTCTGTATGGAAGAGAGTTTTTTTTTTGAAAAATATAATTAAAGCCAAGGAATTTTACTGTACAATTTTGTAAAATATGGAACTCTAAATAACAAGTGATTATATGGTAGTATTTGCTAGTAAAAACAAGATAAAATTTTTAAATTGAACTCATACAGCTCAAATTCAAAAAATATTTAATAACTATCCATAACCTTACCTAAAATTATAATGTAAATTAAATATGATTAAAGATTTCCACAATAAGATAGAAAAATTATTTTTTCTGAAACATTTTAGTCAATGAAACGATCTATCTTTAAACTGGAGGTATATGGGCTTATTACAGTTTCAATGTTAATTTGAAATAACAGTAATGTATATACAAAATCAGATTTTTTAATATGTAAAAGTTATCAATATTTATGTTACTGTTAATAGCTCATTTATACAGCATTTTATCAAGTACTTTAAAACTAATTGTTGCAATTAAATCTCAAAAAATGAACATTTAATTTCCTCATATTTTAATGACTATTGTGTGATAATAAAACTGTGTAACAGAAAACCTTCAACTTTATTAAAATAGAACATCTTTAATTTTAACTTGTAATATTAATGATTTTTTTCTTATTACTCTGATAACATTTGATGCTATTAGAAATATCATAAACTAAATTGCCTCTTATTTCTAAGGGAAAAGACAACCAATTTGGAAAGAAAGAAATTGATACATATCAAACTTCAAAATGTTCACGTGATTTAAGCAAATACTTAGATTTCTCAGAATCAGGATCAAAAAATTTAACTGAGATTAGGAAGAATTTGAGTAAAGATATCCATTGCTTTATTGTTTTTATAACTAAAAAACCAGGTATACTTAATATGTTACCAATCTGAAAATGAGCAATTAAATTGTAATTATATATTTAACTAAATGATATTAATAAGATGTTGTTGTTATTATTATTATTATTTGAAATTGAACCCAAGAATGCTTAACCACTAAGCCACACCCACAACCCTTTTTGTTTTATTTTGAGAGGGTCTCACTAAGTTGCTTAGGGCTTCAATAAGTTGCTGAGGCTGAACTTGAACTTGTGATCCTCCTTCCTCAACCTCCCAAGTCCCTGGGATTACAGGCATATACCATCATACCTGGTTTAATACATTTTTTAAAATAGCAAGACAATTTCAAATGTTAGGAAATATTTTACTACTTAGGGTGATGTTCTTTCAAATATATAAATAAAGTGAATCAAATTAACTATTTTGCAAAAGTGGTATTGGGTTTTTTTTAACATATCTTTCTTGGTTTTTTTAGATATTCATCAGTAAACAAGTATTGATTTTTTCCAACAGAACAAACAAACAAAACAAATGAGTTTTAAAACTTTTTATGTCACTCAAGTCACTCAAGTATTCTCTGGATTTATTTTAGATCAAGTTTAATTTGTTACTACTGATTCACTTGGAGTCCTCTAAAACAGTTTATTTCAAAATGATTGAGATCAACAAAGAAATAAAGCAAGTTTTTCTACAAATTTCAATTTAAAAATGTTTCAAACATGACAGTTTTTCCATTTATACTAGATTTTTGAAAATCATAAATTATACCTGGGAAATTTGTTCCATTCTGGAGCCAAACATTGATTAAAAAATAGTAATTTTGTAGGCATTCTTGATATTTTAATCAGCATGATTAAGATGATTTCTCTCTATAGTGATCAGTAACTTAATTTTTTAAAAAAATTATGTTGATTATTATCCCAACTTAAGTAAATTCCCTATTAATATCTATTTATGAGATGAGGACCTAATAAGTCATTTCTTTTTAAATCCTCTTTTATGAAAACTGTGGTCTGAGATTATTAATCTTTTATATGGTAAAACACTAAGAAGATAAATTCACACATTTTATTCAGTTTTAAATATGTATATATATATGTGTGTGTGTGTGTACACATACACACATGCATATATGACCATATATAGATGTATTTAAAATATGCAAGTGTAAAACTAAATATACTTTACAGTACACCATGAAAAATGACTTAAAATCTTTTAAACAAATTCTACATAAAGACAGGCTTTTCTGTAAACTTTAACTGAATGTTAGATTAGTGTACTATCATCTGTGTATAAAATTAAATGAAAAAGTATCCTTAGCACTAGTGATTTTAAAATGACAAGAATAGGTTAAAAGTAGAGTAACAATATAAAACCATAAGTAGTTTGGACTGATTCCAAGGAGAAGAATTGAAACAGTTACAGTAAACATTTTACAGTTTCTTTTATTCCTTTATGAAACTGGTAACTTCTACACTTTTTGAGGTAATTTAATTTGTATGTTTCCCTTAAGGCCTTTTTACCCAGGTCCTCAAAACATAATAACTGTATATTTAACTATTTTAAAGTAATCTTGATCTTTAATTTCTTAAATTCAAATATCATTAAAGCTGTCAATGCAGTTACAAATGTGTGATATATCTACCTTAAATAAAAATTAATTAAATACACAAACACATGAACACACAAATGCTGAATAAAACAAAGTAAGGATTGTGACAGGAAAATCAGTAAACATCAGTTCATTAATTTTGATTTCTTAATGAAAACTTTTTTCTTACTTGGCATATGTACTTTATTAAGATACGTTCAAGTTGGATATTTCGTGAAAGATTTGAATGCTGTGAACTGAATCTTCACTTGTGTATAGGGTAAGTGTTCATTAGGGGGATTCTCAAGTTTGCTTATAAGTGCTAAATAAGTCTTAACAATAGAATATTTAGGCAATTGTCTACAGTCTAAAATAATGTTGAATTTCCCTCTGCATTACCTTCCCACAAAATGCACAGCATTAACCAATTCTTTTCTGTCAACTAGCAATTTTTGGCAGATCCCTTTTGCATGATTCATGAAGGACCAGTAAAAGGCTAATTGTTCAAATTAATTTGCGTAAATGACTAAGCAAGAGATAACAAAATTACATCTGCACTTGTTTGGCAAAGATTCAATAGCAGCGGCCCTGTACTGCCAGCTGCTTCCAGACAACACTCTTGCAGAAATTAAAAGCTACAAATATTAATTAATACACTTTTTTGGTACGTTAATTTGCACTGAAAGGTTCCGGAGTGCAAAACTGCTGAGAAGATGAACCATGATAATTAGAATTAATGGGATGGATGCATGTTTTTTGCAGCTGAAGTTTTAAAAACCCATGAATGGAACTGGGAACTTGAAACTGACGTTCTCATAAATCTCTATGATAATGCAGCTATTAGTATTAGAAGGATTAAGTACTATGGCTCCAGAGTTATCCATCTCATGACACGTTATATCCCATCTGTCATTGCAGTAGCTAAGACATGATAGCCGTCCTTGAGGAAGCCACATGAAAAGCTTTGGGAATTCAAGGAATTGTAGTGATGACTGTCAGCCTACAAAATGAATAGCTGAAATCTTTGACTTCCAAACAGAAATAATAGCCAACATTCTGTATTTGTCAGTTGAGTACTTTATAATTACCCTAACTAGTATACCTATATCTAAGACTAATTAGGCAATCTGAATTATAACTATATCAGACTGGAAAAAAATAATAGTACAATGTCTCAGATTTTATCTTTAATTCTTGTGTAACTTTAGAACTACGAGATCCCTCTCAAATAATGTTTGCTGATTACATTATTAATTATACATAGAAACATCTTAAGGTAATATTACTGTTGACATACTAGTAAATACACTGAAATCACTCTTGATACAAAGTGACTAAAAAAAGAAAATTCAGTGCTTAGCCGAATACTAGGCTTTCACTTTTATGCACTGATTTAAAAATATTATTGCTCAATAACTGGCAATCAAGATAAAATATTAGTTTCCACATGGAACTTCCCATATATTGCCAATTAATGTGTGACACACAATTAGATATATATGTGGAGAAATTTACTTTATTTTAAAAAGATGGACAATAAAATTTGAATAATAGTTTGCAGAATATATACAACAGAACTCATTTAATTAGTTTGTACTTAGGACAGGACATCTAAAAGCTGGGAATTATTTTTCAGCATTCTAATTTGGATCAGTTAGCATCTTCTAGGAGTGTGGTGACCATGTTCCAATCCTACTTTTAATGAGATTATTAAGAAATGAAGAAATTTTAATATTTTTTAAAAGCATTAAATATTTGGGAAATAATGTGCCTTAAACCAGACTGGCCTTATGCACATAGGTAAAAAGAAAGCACTAGACTTAAAAAAAAATTGTCCCTTTAACATCCAAAATTATACCCTAACATCGAGTTCATTTTGCTCTGTGACTTTTAACATATATTTTTGATTTAGCTTTTCAGATATTGTCTTTCCCTAATATTTTGATGAAAATTACATGTATTTTGTTCCCTCCAAAGAAATGCCTGATTAGATTATAATATTTGCTTCTCAGAAGTATTAGAAACAAAGTTTAAATTCTAGGCTTTGATTTCTATTACAGTGGGAATATAAGCACTGCCAGGAAGGCAATACTTAAGCAGTTGTTAATTGCTTAATGTCTCAGAAAGGGATTTCTATCCTTCCTTGAGGACACTCCATAAGGAACTGCCAGGACCACATTGAGGTGATGTTAGACATAAAGAGTTCCAGTTTAAGTACTCTAAGTTATACTTACAGTTTTATACTTGCATATTTTAAACAGGAATGCAGAATCCAAAGATTCAGAGTGTCAGGGTAAACCTTAACTGGCTTGGAATTTTGCTTAGAGACCACAAGAATGATAAAGAATATAAGTAATTTATGAATGAGTATATGTTCAGGGGGAAAAGGGTCAGGCAATAGTAGCTCAATAGTTTAAGTATTTGATCACTCATTGCCATGAAAGAATTGTAGATTTGACTTTATCAAGTGTCTTGGTTACAATTGATTAGACGCAATGGTGCACCTTGAGTATGAAATTAGAAAGTGTTTCTCAGGGGATGAATCAGAGCTCAGTCATTTACTTATCCTCTTAAAATAAACAATTATATATTTTTTCCCAAAAGAGAAGCATTTATAGCTATAAAACAGTACATTCATATATATTAGATTTTTTTAAAATAATTAGATAATTATAATTAGATAATTTTTCATTTAAATATATAAAGGGCCAGTTGATATGCAGAATAAAAGGCATTTTGTTGGAGAAGGTGATATATCGAGGTGTTTGTCTACGTGATTAAAATCTATCCAAAGCTCTAGAATGGTACCATGTGGTGCACGGCTGTACTACACAGGTTATCTCACTGTGTACCTGGTACACTCGTCTAGACTTAAGAGGTAAGCCTATTCCACAAAGTTTTGAAATCCATGAAGATTCCCATCTCATACCCCAAATTTCAAAACATGAAATTGTTATCAAATTCTTCTTTGGAAATTAAGTTTGTTTATAATAAGTTTTTATAAGCCCTTTACTAGGACATTTCTTAATAGAAATAAAATAGATGGTGTTTTCTAAATTCCAGAATCAAATGCATATCTCTAAAATACTTTATTATTTTCATTTTCCTATGAACTTAAGATGTATCTATAACTTTAATACTCATAATCGATTTGAGTTGATTGAGATACTGGTCAAAGGAGTTAAACATTTTATCAGAGAGCACACAATATTCTCTTCAATTGGGAGTTATTTTGTGAATATATATGTAATTTTAGAATTCATACAGCCTCTATTGTTTTGTGGGCTCCAGTTTAGCAAATTGCTGGGCACAGAGAAAGCTGTTTTAACAGGCTGAACTATTGGCCCTTGTTTGAACATGATGACATTGCCCAGCAATATATTAGCTATTTATCATACCATCTTATTTTTAAGTAAATGTTTAAGGTTATAACACACATCAACATGTAATAACAACCCCAGTTGAACAGATACCTTATTACACAGAATATACACAAATATAAAAAGAAAACAAGCAAAATAGAAATTATTTTCTTTGAAAAAAGTTTTAAAAGTTGAGAAAAAATCTATCTAGCAAAATACACATAATGTAAATTAAAGCAAAACCAATATTTAAAAAAATGATCCAAATCCTATCAAAAGCCAATCTCCATTTAATTTTGCCCATGAAAAAATAGCTCACGTATAAAATTGAGAGACATTTCACACAAAAATGTAAAACAGCAGAACAATTTTTCTGAATCCATTATTTTTCATATTACAGTTTCACAAATCAAACACACAAACACAACATCAAGCCACTTGGGAGATCATACACAATAAAATCAGTGAGGCTATTTCAGAATGGGTACAAATACAAAGTCTTCAGGTCTGATAAGTTCCAGTCAAAATTTTATTGTTGTTATCAAAGAAAAGAAAATATCCTTCACATCCACCAGTGCATTTCTTCCACCTAAAATGCTTTTTGAATGAATATCCACATTTTGAATGAATCAGCTTAAAAAAACACAAACAAAAAACCTATGACAGCTACAAAACTTCCATTAGCCATCCTATTTAAGTTTGCTTTCTGGCCTGTTACTTGTGCACAACTTATAAAACAATGAAGCATTCTGTTATTGAGGATATCTATTATTTCCTTGAGGATAGTATTATTTGAATAATTTGTTGCTATTTATCTTTCCATCAATCAGTATTATCGTACTGCCAACTAGACTATAAACTTCTCATACTCATAAGAGCTCATGATTCTCTGCTTATGACATAATCCTCAATGTGGTTTTTCTGGTTTCCATTTATCCAGCATTTAGGTTTTCTAAACATCCTGACCTTCATTCTTAGGAAACTTTACTTGTTAAAACCAACTCCCCACCACTTCTACTGGCACACAAAATTGCAGTGCAGAAGCCTGTCTGTTTCACATTTAAGAAGTTAATGTACTCAAACAAGAAAATGAGAATGATTTTTTGCTTGGAAATTGGACACTTGTAACTGACCCCTAATGATTTCTGACAATTATTAGAATTGAGCCAGTTCAACTGGATTTGTTCAGTTAGAAAGTCTGTGAAACCTCAGAGAATCCTAGTTGTTCACTTCTTAGATTCTTCAACATGACTCAATATAATGTAATAATATTCCCTTTTTAAAAATCAGCTGGGCTGGAGATGTAGTTTATTGTAATGTGTGGTAGAATTTGCCTAGCATGCATGAGGCTCTAGGTTTGATCCCTAGCACTGAAGAAAAAAAGAAAAGAAAGGAAGTAAGAAAGGAAGAAACAAAAGAAAGAATGCTCTCTGGGGTTATTTTTCCTTGGTTTGAATTGTTTTCTCAGTTACTTATAATTCCAAGAAACTTAATACATACAACACTGTGTTCAATAGAGTCAGCATCATAAAGAGAATCTAACCTCCAAGTTAGAATTGTCTTTAAAATAAGAAATGTGGTCTTTTCAGCAAGTTTTTTTTTCTTTTTTTTTCTTTTTTTGGTACCAGGGATTGAACTCAGGGGTACTCCACCACTGAGCCACATGCACAGCCCTAATTTGTGTTTTATGTAGAGACAGGATCTCAATGAGTTGCTTAGCACCTTGCCATTGCTGAGGCTGGCTTTGAACTCACAATTCTCCTGTCTCAGCCTCCCAAAGTGCTGGGATTACAGGCATGCACCACTGTGCCCGGCTTAAGCAAATTTTAAGAGGAAAAAATAATTTCCTATTGAGCTATTTGAATGAATCAATAAAAATACCCACTTCACTATATAAAAGAGCAAATCAATACCAACAAAAAATGTAAAACAGCTTTGAATGTGAATTGCATCGTTTCATTACATGTATCTTACCAAATTAAGTCTGATCAAAATATATTCAAAGAATTCAATTCACAAATGTGCCCAACTTTATTTACTTTAGAATAGGTATGCAAATTTTGAAAAACAAAAAGCTTTAAGCTTCTCCATAAACATGTTAGAATTTTGACAATCAAAACACCTGTTTGATCTAAGTGGAGGGACCAGTAGGATACTAGATGGAAAGGCTAAAAGGTGCCATATTTCTCAATACAGTGCATTGTGTCTGAATAAACTGTTCAAATGCCTTTGGCAACTGTTCTTCTGAAGTTCAACTTACAAAAGGAAAAAGAATGAACACTGTTTACCACTTACTGGTAATAACTCATCCTAATCTTACCACAGAAAGATCGGCTACCAAGTTTCCAATAATCTTAGGTTTTTGTTATCCTAAAACCTTACAAAGAATAGTATTTATTCTTTGAAAGAACATTAGAATAAAATCCTTCTGAGATTACATTTCCTATTCATAAGCCCCAAATAATAGCACACTAGGGTATCAGCAGCAGTCTAATATATTCACTACATGTCTGGCCACTTATTACTTTTTATTTAGAGAAATATCCAAGATCTGGTATGGGTTTCCTACAGTCTTATGGCAAAATAGAAAAATCATTGTTCTGGGAGAAAGTTTCCTCCAATGGCTCCTGGGTGATCTTGAGGAAGTCATTTAAATTCCCCCTGGCTCAGTTTATGCATCCAACATATGGGTCCATGAAAACCAAAAATGTCAACTACTTCAAAAATTCAATTAAAAAAAGATTTTCCATTAAGATAGAAGGCTAATTTATCTCTTCATAAGAAAAGACAAAAATATCAAGGGAACTGCTACTCCTCTCTTTTGGAATAGATTATTTTTCATGAGGTTTGCTTTTAATGATTTGAAGTTAAGGTAGAGTTCTAAGAAATAAACAAGTTAATAAGAATGTACTTCTGTTACATTTAATAGGCAGTCACTGTGCTGGTGGGTGCCTCCCTTACTCTGAGCCTCAAGAGTTTATACTGTTTGTGTATGAGACTTAATGCAAACAAGCTTTAGTTTTTTATCATGTGGTAAAGCTGCCAAGAGAGTTTCAAAATACCAAACTGTCAATGAGTAGGAGAACTCTAGATGATGTTACTTTTTTGAAAACTTCAGTCCATGAAAAGTTGGAAAGGGAAGAAGATAGGTAAGGAAGCAAAGTCAAAGGGAAGAAATAAGGTCTCCAGTTA
Organism: Geosciurus inauris; assembly: GCA_004024805.1. Classification (NCBI taxonomy): domain Eukaryota; kingdom Metazoa; phylum Chordata; class Mammalia; order Rodentia; family Sciuridae; genus Geosciurus; species Geosciurus inauris. The sequence continues at coordinate 50,408 of PVHX01005713.1, read as the reverse complement.
CCATCCAGCATAGCAGAAATGGTAGAAATTCTATCATTTTATTAATTAAATTTTTCTTAATGTACCTATAGGATAAAATAAATAACTTGAACCATAATTCTTTATTTTTTTTTCTTAGCATTCCCCCACAACCCTTTAAGGAAAAATAAAATATCATTAAGCAAAAACCAAAATCTGGCTTTCTCAAAAGTATGTGAGTTTAGAGAGTGGTTGTATGCTTGTCACATTTGGTCTATTTCTAAGCTTGATGTAGAAATACAGATATTGCTGAACAAAGCCTTAAAAGGCAAAACTGTGATTCAAATTGTCCTTATTATTCAACACCTTCTGCTGAGTAGAACTAGCCAGGAACAATGCAAACTGGGATTAAGAAACATGACCAGCTGTCCAATGGAGTCAGACTTGCTGAAACTAGAGATATTTTCTCTGAGAGGTAATACAAATAGTTTATCCTTGCCTCGGTGCAGGGAACAGATAAAATTCATTTTGAGAAGTGAGAAAGAGGATGACTTGATTAAAAAAAAATACAAGTGATATTCTAGTGAAGTAAAAGGGATGAGCTGAGAGATTAAGACATTTTATAGGAAATATTTTTGTAGTGTCTCATTACATAGTTTTTTCATTTGGTTTTTACTTTCTTCTAATGTATATGCAATTCAGCAAGGAAGTGATTAAACTGAATCCACACTTATATATATTATAAAATATAAGCTTTAATTCTCACACAAAAAATAGATTGCTTAATATCCCATAAATATTCTGGCAAATCCAGCATTGTGTTAGCCTGCTAGGGAGATCATAACAAAATACCATAGATTGGGTAACTTGCAAAACAGAAACGTATTTTCTTACAGTTCTGGAGGCTAGAATTACAAGATCAAGATGCCAACAGGGTTGATTTCTCTCTTTGGCTTGCTGATGGCCACCTTCTTGCTATGTCCTCCCATGACCCTCTCCTCTGTGCCTATGCATTCCTGGTGTATCTCTCTCTTCTAATACATGCACCGCACATATTAGATAAGAGATCCACCCTTTTGATCTAACTTATCCTTAATTACCTCTTAAAAGTCCTATCTCAGAATACAGTTATGTTGGGGGGTTAGTACTTCGCTATCGTTTAGATCTTGAGGCCTATGCATTAGAGGCTTAGTCCCCAGCTTGGTGCTGTCAGAAGGTGTGAAAATTTTAAGAGGTGGAGTCCACTGGGAGGACTTTGAGTTACTGAGGACATGCCGTCAAAGAGAATTGTGGGACCTTAGTCTCTCTCTTTTACTATGAAGTGAGGTTTTGTTCCACCACCCGTTTCTGCCATGATGTATTGTCTTTCTACAAGCCCAAAATAATGGGATCAACCAATCATGGGCTAAAACTCCAAAGTTGTGAGCCAAAGTACACCTTGTCCTTTTATAAGTTAATCATCTCAGGAATTTGTTGCAATAACAAATATTTAACACATGGATTTGGGAAAGACATAATTCAGTCCATAAAAAGCAAGGAGGTAACTGTTTAAGGAACTTTTTGAGTATCCTAATTATAAAGAGATTCCTTTATCTTTATTAATCCATCTGTTTAAAATAAGCATCATTAAGACTTACATATCAATGGGATTTATGTAACTACATTTATTAGGTCATTTTTAGAAAGATTAATTAAAAATTTTCAAACACTAAATAAGATATTAATCAACCTAATAATTTTAAAGAGCTGACTTAACATGGAAGCCAAGACACCTAATTTGGTACACTATGGAAATGACATGCCACATTGCATGCTAACATAATATTTTTGAAGGAAAAATCTATAATATCTACAAGTATATATCAGAAAAAAATCTGAAGTTTTTAAACAGGCAATAGATTACTATTATTTTGTTGCTTGCTTCACTCCTTTCAATTTTACAATTCTTAGGAATATCAGTTAGTGTATAGATTTCTTTTAGGTAAAGCTCCAAAGTATTTCTCTCAAATATAAGAGACAACCCCAAAGGTTAATTTATTGTCCTGTAAGTCATTAACTGGTTTTATATATAACCCAAGGATTTTATCTTAATATTTTTTCTTAAAATTACCTGTATACCTACCTTATGAAATGTTCTTTAACCTGGTTTAAATTTTACTGGCTCATTTATTAATTCATGGGTTAAACAAAATATTTGACATTTGTCCATTTAATACTGACCTCAAAGACATAATTTTACTGTCTTGAAAATAATACTAAAGCATAAACAATATACATGTATTTATTCATTAATGTTTTATTTTCATATAATCTAAATTGAAAGTTAAATCCTAAATAGAAACAGTAATACCAAATATTTTTACTTTGATTTTGAAATTACTTGTCATGCTTTTAGAGAAAAGGAAAACCTAGAAATTTAAGAAGTTTTTAAAACATTCTTTTGTTTATTACAAACTTGTGTAGGAAAAGATTGTTTACATTCATGAACTTCTTCACTATTTCCTATTGTTAATATTAAGTATCCTTTAATTAATTCTCTATATAAGCATCATAAATTTCTACTCATGGAGAGAAAGCAGAAAATTAGTATAATTTTAATCTATGGCTATTTACAGTAAAGCAAATCAAATCTTGTTTCCAATGAATAACCTAACATATTGCTAATTCCATATTGCTAAATTTGGCTAGAATCTCACACTAAATCAGGTATTTTTCGGGGAAGAAAAAGTTCCATGTTTTCTCTACACACAATGACCACCCCCCACCATGCACTCTGTGCCCAAGATGAGTCCTAGAGTCATGGCAGGCAAGGAATTGACTATCTGGATTACTGAAGATTATGGAACCCTAAATGTAGGATACTTTTGGCCTAGATCTAACAGATTTTTTCGTGATGTTAGTATTCAAGGTCAGGAATCATTTCCAGTAAGAACTCATTCTGCCTATGAGTATAGTCTCAATTAGATATCTCTAAATTTGCATGCCATCCTTTAATTTTATTTAATCTTATATGTCTTACTTTATTATTCTACTTTCTTTTGTATTCCATGAGATAAATAAAAAATAAACTGTTATATTTATAAATCAACTAGTTTGGTGTTTGATGTTTAAATAAAATATACATTGAGAATATATTTGATTATTAAGCTTAAGAGAATTTGACTCCAAAATTTGAACACATTAAAAAACAGCACAAATATCAATACATAGATAAAAATATGTTCCATTTTTTCCCCAAACAATTGTGTTTTAGTTAGCTGTTTCACCACTGTAACTAAAGGACCCAACCAAAACAATTGTAAAGGAGAAAAAGTTTAATCAAGGGCTCACAGTTTTAGAGGTCTCAATCCATAGACAGCAGACTCCGTTCCTTGTGGCTCAAGGTGAGGAAGAACATCATGGAGGAAAAGTACAGCAGAGGGAAACAGCCCACAGGATGATCAGAGAGCAAAGAGAGGTACTCCACCCTCCAGATACAAAATATATAACCCATAGCCACGCCCCAAATGAACCACTTCCTCCAGCCATACCCCACCCCCACCTGCCTCCAGTTAGCAAGCAGTTAATCCCACCAGGGATTAATTCACTAATTAGGTTAAGCCTATAACACACTCATTTCTCCTCCAAACTTTGTATTATCTCACATGTGAACTTTAGGGGTACAACTCACATCCAAACCATAAAAAATTGCTTAGCCAACATAGTTCAGTATTTTTGCGTGTGTGTTTCAAAGTATACTCTGAATCTGAATCTAATCGAAACTCTCTAACCTTTAGCTGGTAATTGCTGTGATGTAGCTTTCTCCATTGTCCCATTACAGTTATGATTTTGTACAGCATTTATTTTTAAATCACTGAGTTTTAGCTATTTGCATATAAAGATTATAAAAATATTTCAAATATTCCAAAGATAGCATGAAATTTGATTTCAAAGAAAAGTTTTATTGTACATTTAAATGCCTCAAAATAAGGCATATAATAAAGAGGCTGGTCAACCTTTTACTCTGACAATATCACTGAAAACGGCTATACAATCTCAAGGAAACAGTGAAAGATGACCTCTGAGAGAGGATACAGAATCCATTTTGTTTTTAAACTGACCCTGAAGATGTGTCAAAACATTTGTAAAATCCATAGTAAAGAGTCAAAGCCATGACTGGGAGATTTCTTGGGCTTGAAATAACAATTCAGTGTAGTGATTCTAGTTATTTCATTAGTGTAGTAGAAAACTGATGTAGAAAAATTCTGTTTTCCTTTAGCTGTGCCTTTTAATTTCCACTTCTAAATTTTCCAGAGGCATAAGCTCAGAAAGTCTATAGGCCTTTCTCTGAGTTAGAAAATAAAGAAATACAAGTGATAAAATTTTTAACATTTGAAAAATATATCTCAATCCTATCAACAGTCCATCTGATTTTATTTTCTTCTAACATAAGCTAAAATGTAGATTACGCTTACACCTCAGCAAGGATATAAGGTATTTTAAGAACAATCCTGAAGATAAATATGTCAATAATTGGGTGCACCTTGTTTAGCTTCCAATCTCTTCCTTGTAGTAGATGGAGCCTTTTCTAGTCACTAACTGAATTAAGAAAATAGATTATACAACTCAGTTTTTCTGAACTTCCTTCTTTCTAAGTTTGACAAAAGTTTACTTTTCTAGCCAGTTTATTAGTACTCAAAAAGACTACACCTTTTTTGTTTCTATGATGTGTCTGTTATGTTAATTTTCAATAAAATTCATTAAGTATTATTAAAATAACACATCCTGTAACTTTCCTGATAACTCAGTCTCAGGAAAGATAGTCTGATAGAACTGTTATTCAAATAGGTAAGCAATTAATTCCCTATCTGAATAAAATATCTTCCAACAATTAGCAAGTGTGATGTTCTATTACTAATTTTATTTTGTTAGATTAGTCAAAAAGTTTGTTCCCTAGTCAAGAAAAAACTTCATTTATTGTCCCTTATATATTCTAATGTGTTGCAAAGATTTTGGTAGTTGTCTCCTTGTAATATTTCAGCTTTTAAGCTGCTTCCCTGCCTCACTGAGCTCACATAAGATACATCTGAAAGCTTTAGTACAAATTTACTTCGAATAAAGTCTTCAATTCATTTTCATGGCACCAAAAAGACAGCTTTAATAACTGCAATGACAAATAAACTGGAAATCATTCCAGGCCTTTTCACTTAACTGACAAGTAGAACACTCTCATAATGAGCCGCAGGTTTTACGTTTTCTCTTTGACCATAATAGCTTCATTTAAGAGCGTCAGACCCTGACACTTCATCATTTATCTACATTATTTCTCATCTTCTTTCAAATAAATTATGGAATACTAGACTGAGCACATAAAAACAAAGTGACTTGTTATCAGTAAACAGCAAGATAAATTGTCCAGAAGTTCCTCATTTAGTTCCTTTTAAATTTAAGGGCAAGTTATTGGGTGCACCTTTTTTAGCTTCCAATGTTTGCATTTTTACAGCCATCTTATTTCTTTTGCCACTGGCCTCTGTGCATTCATCCAAAGCCTGATGTGGAAGGCATAAAGTAATCCTATTATCCCAAGGTTGGCCGCTAAAGTACAAAGAGGCAGAGGGGAGAAAATCAAATAAACAACTTGGAAAGAGATTTCTCCACATCTGTAAAACCCCCATCCATAATACATCTTGTCATAGTAGAAAATGTGACACTTCCAAAGTAATGAGGAGAGCAACTGTAACTGTTTTAGCCCTTAGAAATACAGGGCTGATTTTAAATGGATGGTTGAATGCCATCCCTTCTTCTTAAAAACCATATGGAACCAGAGCGAATCAAATAAAATCACTATCAGATTATATTTCTTTTGGAAACTGTTGATCAAGATTAAAAAAATCCTCATCTCCCTCCCTCCTCACTTAGTGACTTAGCATTAACTTTCAAGAATTTAAAGAATCATATCAGATTAATATATATAATCAATATTTTAAAAGAACACTAAAACATATTGTGGTATATATTCAAGTTGAGGCTCTACATTGCTGTATCAATGAAGGATTTATAGTATAGATAGTCACAGAGTGATTGCATATTAACTAATTTTCAATTACTGTTTATTCTGGAATTAACTCCTAAAAAAGTATATCCTTATTTTTTCTTATTTTTCCTAAAGCAGCTCTAAACAATTTGATGATTAAGATCTTTCAAATATAAAAACATTATATGAGAATTAATTCACAGGTGACTTAGCAATATGCATAGACTTTATGCTTTATACAAAAACCTGATACAGGAAAATATAAAGAAAAGGATACATGTCATTATCTGTCCTCAAAGATCCCTTGGAAGGAGTTAGTCATCTAAATTTGGGATGCTATTTAACTTCTGAGATTTTGCAGTGATGGGAATAATTTAAGGTGTGAATAATTTTATATGCCTCTATATTTATCCTTTAAGGAACTTTTCCAAGTTCTATTTCCTGAGAAGATGGTGAAATAATGTTTTTCTGGCTTCTTTTACAAACCCAACCCTGAAGATGTTTCAGAAAGAGAGGTTGATCTCATCCAGCAAAAGTCATGGAGGCATTGGTGAATTTTAGGAGCAAGAAAAATTGGTTAGACCAGTGTGGGGGTGAGGGAATAGAGGTAGGAGGAGGTAGAGGTAGAAGAAATGAAAGTCAAGAGAACAGTCTAGGTAGCATGGATTTGGATAAAATAACTCCATATTTTGGTGAAAGTGTGCCCATTTTCCCCACTATTTCTTCCCTGGCAGAAATAGGGCAGAATAGAGAAGGTGGAGGATAGTTCTTTAAAAAGAAGTGTCTGAGTTAATATACAAATTACTTCATGAAGACTGTTTGTACTCTGGCATGTCTCAAACTCCTGAAGTTATCGAGAAGGACAAAGGCCAGGACATAAGTTTTTGGCCCTGCTTCAAGTACACAGCTCAGCAAAGGTAACTAATTCCAAAGCAATATAAACTCATGAGGAAAATTAAAAGGATACTATGGAAATTCAACAAATATTAGATAAACCTACATATTGTTTAAAATGAATATGCTAAATGTTTGAAAATGGGCAAAGGGAAGTATTGTATATGTTAAAAAGGAAAATAACCAAAATAAAACAGTACAACCATGGTGACTAGGGATTCTTGGTATGAAAGATCACAACGCAGAACTCAGTTTATACTTCACGTAGATACATAGAGCTGAAGATTATCAGGGAAATGGAACATAAGATAAGAGCCCCTTCAGAAGGGTTAGACAGGGAGTAGTAAAAGAGTGGAGATAGATGTGTATAAGAACTGAATTACATATCCTAAAACCCCAAAAAGAGTAAAAGAGAGAGATAACTAAAATAGTTTAATGAATTAATCAGGCAGAGTTTTTCAGAATTATATACAATTTTGAGAACTCAGGTAAAAATGATTTACAATATCCAGAAGAGAACAGATAATGAAAATGACACATGTATAGCAGTCAAATTTAGAAACCACAACATGCAGTTAAATTTACAAACTACTAAAACAAAAAAAGAAAAATTTAATGACTATCAAGGAGGGAAAAAATACCATATCCCTACGATAAACTGAGAAACAGTCATTATGCTTCTCAGCACCTACAGACAATGCAAAAAATTGTGGGGACATAATATTTTCAGCATCTTAAACAAAAAATAATAATTTGCCTCAGATACTGGACAAATTAAATTATAAATTTAAGAAACATACATGAAGATTATGAGACTAAGCACTCTTGTATATATAAGCAGTTAATGTAGTTTTCAGATGTTTTTCATCCATTTATGAAAAGAATGAGTGTAGAAGAAAATTTGGCTTTCTATCATGCCTCTACCATTAACAAAAATAGGTATTTTCCAATTTGGTTAGATTCAAAATAATACAAACATTACTTTAAAGAGATTGACTAAGGTCTCCTAACTTGATCTTTTAATTTAGATATACTAACATGAGGTATCCACAGGTGGTTCCGTCAGTTGATCAATGGTTGGAAATAGAAGGAATATATTTTATGTAAAACCAAGAGGGGAGCCTGAAGATGGCAGATTAGCATGAGGCAACATTTGTCTTAGCTTGGCTACCCAGAACTCAAACAGCAAACCATGTCTCCCCAGAGGCTTAGAGTGAAAAATCCTGAGACTGAGGGAACAGTTGGCCTTAGCAGAACCAGAGACTGTTTGACTAATTAATTGAATATAATAAAAACCTCTCCGTCAGAGTGTAATGATTGTCTACCAACAGAAGATCCAGGAGCCATCTTGGGATTGCAGCATGGTGGAGCCTATGGAAACTGGAAACCCAGATCTGTGAGTTTGCAGCTAGGTCCATGTGGGCCTATCTGTGCCTAGAAAACCTGTGAAAAGTCAGAAACTGGGAGCATTTCACCTGGGGAACACACGTTAGAGAGGCTGGAGAGAGCCTGGCTCTCCCTAGCTCCATGAATCCTGAGGCTTATGGGGACTGATGGGGCTGGCTACAGAAGTAGAAGTTGGAAAATTATGAGAGCATTTTGCTCTTGGCTCTCCCAGCCAGATAGTCTGGCACCTACTGGGTTCCTAGGGCCCACTCAGGCCCACAACTCACCTGATCCCTGCACCAGCCTGGTCCCTGACTACCTTCCTTGTCTGGCATCCACCAGTCTTCGAGTCTTCTCAGGTTGGGCACCCAACAGGTCCCTCCGGCTCCCCAGTCCTCAATCTCCTAACTCTCCCTGGCCTCCAACCCAGCCCATCCCTTGCAGCTTCACAGCCAACCCATAGGATGCTGGTCCTTGACCCACCTGGTACAGACGAGCTGGTCCCTTGACAGTTCTTGGCCTCAAATTGACCCACATGCCACTTAGCTGCCAGACTCACTTGGGTCCGCACACAGCTTCACCACTGGCCCACAGGTCCTGGTGCCCAGCCCTCAATACAGGGTGGGAGAGAAGCATCTGGCTGGGAATTTGAAAGTGAAGGGCAGGAGAGATTGAGTTTGGAAACTGAATAAGAGGCCACGAATAATGGGGTCTGCAGATGACATAGTGGGCTAAGAGTGGCTCCTACATCACATGAGTGGAACCCAAAGAAGATTCCTGGGGTGCAGTCTTCCAGCATTGACCAGCAATTGCTGGGCCCTGGAGTTGTATTTACTTAAAATCTTCAGACTAATTGGAATTCAGCAAAAAGACTGGAGCATAACTAAGCCTACACTCCACCTCAAGGATTAACTCTCTTACCCTAGTAACCTCACCCATCCTGAGGGTTGAGCAAGCTTCACAAGAAAACCGCACCTAAATGCTGAGAAGGGAAGTTGAGAAATTTTGAACTCCAATGGAAACAATTGCTCAATTTTTCATTGAGATTTTTTTTCCCTTTTTTTCTCTTGTATCTCTACCATTTTTTGAAACCAAGTATTTTTCATGTATCAGTTTAGTGAGGACTGGGATGTCTGAATAGTATATGTCAGTTTTTGTATTCTTTTATTTATACTTTTTTCTATTTTTCATTTTTTTAAATGTTTATTTCAGATATATTTTTCTCTCACTTATCTGTTTCCCTTAATTCTTTCTCTCTTTTTTCTTGCTAATAGCAAACCTCTATTATTCCCTGTTTTACTCTTCCTATAATTTTTACGTCTATCTTCTCCCCTCCTTCTCATAAACATTACATCCTACACAATTTCCATTCTTTCTTTGTCCACCATTTGAAATGGTAAACACTATTACAAGCTTACTATTTTTGTTGTAGGCAATAACATCATTGTTTATTGCAACAAAACTGTAGACATCATAGTAGAAGCTATTTGGCTAAAGACTGGATATGTTTTGCATTAGTTACTGATATTTGTCTCACCCTTAAAGGCAAAGTACTGAAAACCTTCAGGGACACTATAAGTCTACAAGGTAGAAACTGTACTGCCTCCAATCTACACTGCTAGATGGGTAGAAACAAACAGCATGAAAAAATAAGGGAACAAATTGCCCCACACAAACGAAGTTGTACCGATAATAGAATCCACTGACATCACAATGGAAGAAATGTCAGAGAAGGAATTTAGAATGTAAATAGGTAAACTAATCTGTGATGTCAAGGATAATGTAAGGAGTGAAATCAGAAATAAAATTCAGGAGCTGACAGATCAATAAAGAGTTAGAGATTCTGAAAGGAAATCAAGCAGAAAACTTTGAAATGAAGAAATCAATAAAGCAAATTAAAAACTCAATGGAAAGCATCACCAATAGACCACTTGGAAGACAAAATACATAATTTTAAAAATAAAGTTGACCATGAAGAGATGTTAACAGAACATGAACAGAGCTTCCAAGAAATATCAGATAACATGAAAATATCAAATTTAAAATTTGTTGGGATAGATGAAGTCATGGAGATACAAACCAAATGAATGCCTACTCTTTTCAATGAAATACTACCAGAAAACTTTCCAAACATAAATAATGGAATGAAAAATCAAATATAGGAGGCTTACAGGACACTGAATGTACAAAATTACAATACCCATGTTAAGGCACATCATTATGAAATTGCCTAACACAGAGAATAAAAATAGAATTTTAAATCCTGCCAGAGAAAAATGTCAGATTATGTTTAGGGGAAAATGAATTCAGATCCAGCTGATTTCTCAACCCAAACCCTCAAAGATAGAAGGTCCTGGAATAACATATACCAAGCTCTGAAAGAAAATGGATGCCAACCAAGAATCCTATATCCAGAAAAGTTAAACTTCAGATTTGAAGATGAAATAAAAACTTTTCATGATAAGCAAAACTTAAAAGAATTCACAATTAGAAAGCCTTCTCTAGAGAACATTTTCAACAAAATATTCCATAAAGATGAAATGAAAAAAAAAAAAGTAAAAACCAGCAAAAGGAGGAACTACACTAAAGGAATAGTTGATCAAAGGATAAACTGATACAAATTGAAAACCAGTAATCCACCAAAATGACCAGAGTACAAATTATATCTCAATAATAGTCTTGAACTTAAATGGCATAAAATCTTCAATCAAAAGACAGACTGGCAGATCAGATTAAAAACAAGACCCAGCATATTCTGTCTTTAAGAGATTCACTTTATAGGCAAAGACATCCACAGACTGAAGATGAAAGGATGTAAAAAAAAAATATCACTCACATAGATCACATAAACAAACAGGAGTTTTTATCCTCATATCAGATAAGGTGGACTTCATGCCAAAGTTAATTAAAAAGGATAAAAAAAGAACATTTCATACTATTTAAAGGAATCATACATCAACAAGACATAACAGTCATAAATATTTGTGCTCCAAACAATGGAGCATCTACATATATCAAACAAACCCTTCTCAATTTCAAGAATCAAAAAGACCACAACACAATAATACAGGGTGACTTTAACACATCTCTCATCACTGGATCTATCTTCCAAATAAAATTAACAAAGAAACTATAGGACAAAAAAGTACAATCAATAATTTAGACTTAACAGACATAGAGTATTTCATCCATCAATGATTGAATATAATTTTTTTCTCAGCAGCATACAGATCCTTTTCTAAAATAGACCATATCTTATGCTTCAAAGCAACTCTTAGCATGTATGAAATAATAGAGATAATGCCTTGCAGTCTATCCAATCATAATGAAATGAAATTAGAAATTAATAATAAAATTAAAAAATAGAAGCTACTATAAAACGTGGAGACTTAATAATAAAGTATTAAATGACCAATGACTAGAACAATAAATCAGGGATGAAATAAAATAATACTTAGAAGTAAATGAAAATAATAATATATTAAAATCTCTGGGAAACTATGAAGGCAGTTCTAAGATAAAAGTTCATTGCACTGAACTCATTTATTAAAGAATACAAAATAGCCAAATAAATAACCTAACATTACATCTCAAAATCCTAGAAAAATATGAACAAATCACACCAAAAGCAGAAGACAGGAAGTAATTAAAAATAAAAGCTAAAATCAATGAAATTGAAAGAAAAAATTCAAAAAATTTTAAAAAAATGAAGTTGTTTCTTTGAAAAAAATAGATAAAATTGAAAAACCCTTATCCAAGTTAATGAAAAGAGAAAGAAAACTCAAATTACCAAAATTTGTGATGAAAAAGGAAATATCACAATGGACACTATGGAAATACAGATAACAATCAAAAACTATTTTGAAAATTTATACTCCAATAAAATAAAAAATCTTGAAGACATCAACACATTTCTAGAGACATATGACCTACCAAACAGAAACACAAGACATACACAATTTAAATAGATCAAGTTCAAGCAATGAAATAGAAGACACCATCAAAAGCCTACCAAGAAAAGCCCAGGACCAGAAGGATTCTCAGTTGAGTTCTATAAGACCTTCAAAGAAGAATTACAACTGACACTCTTCAAATTATTTCATGAAATAGAAAAGGAGGGAATCCTTCCAAACTTTGAGACTACTATAACCCTGATACCAAAACCAGACAGAGACACAATAAAGAAAGAAAATTTCAGACCAATGTCCCTGATGAACATAGAGGCAAAAATTCTCAATGAAATTCTGACAAATTGCATACAAAAACATATTAAAAAGATAGTGCATCATAATCAGGTGGGACTCATCCCAGGGATGCAATGTTGTTTGAACATACAGAAGTCAATAAACGTAATTCATCACACTTAAAGACAAGAATCACATAATTATCTCAATAGATGCAAAAAAAAAAAAAAAAAAAAAAAAACCTTTGACAAAATACAGCACCCCTTCACATTCAAAATACTAGAAGAATAGGGAGAGTAGAAACCATACTTCAATATTGTAAAAGCTATATATACTAAACACAAGGCTAACATCATTTTAATGGAGAAAAAATGAAAGCATTCCCTCTAAAAATGGGAATATGAGAAGGATAACATCTTTCACCACTTTTATTGAACATTGCCTTTGAAACTCTTGACAGAGTAATTAGGCAGAATAAAGAAATTAAAAGAATATGAATAGGAAAAGAAGAACTCAAACTATCATTTGCCAATGATAAGATTCTTTACTTAGAATATCAAAAAACTTCCACCAGAAAAATTGTTGAACTCAAACAAATTCAGCAAAGTAACAAGATATAAAATTAACAACCACAAATCAAATGTGTTCCTATACATCAGTGATGAAGCTACTGAAAGAGAAATCAGGAAAACAACCACATTCACAATAGCCTTGAAAAAAATATAATATTTGGAAATCAATCTAACTAAAGAAGTAAAAGACATCTATGATGAAAACTACAGAACACTAATGAAAGAAAATGAAGACCTTAGAAGATAGAAAGATCTCCCATGCTCCAAGATAGGCAGAATTAATATTGTCAAAATGGCCATATTACTAAAAGTGCTGTACAGATTTAATTCAATTCCTATTACAATCCAAATGACATTCTTCATAAAACTAGAAAAAGCAGTCATGAAATTCATTTGAAAAAATATGAAACCCAGAATAGCAAAAGCAATCCTTAGCAAGAAAAGTGAAGCAAGAACCATCACGATACTCAACTTTAAATTATACTATAGAGCTATAGTAACAAAAATAGCACGGTATTGGCACCAAAATAGACATGTAGACCAATGGTACAGAATAGAAGACAAACCCACATAAACACAATTATCTCATACTCTTATATCAAAGGTGCCAAAAACATACATTGGAGAAAAAATAGCCTCTTCAACAAATGACGCTGGGAAAACTGGAAATCTATGTGTAACAAAATGAAATTAAGCCCCTACCTCTCACCCTGCATAAAATTCAACACAAAGTGGATCAAAGATTTAGACATTAGAACAGAGACCCTGTGCCTAATAGAAGAAAATGTAGGCCCAAGTCTCTACCATGTCAGCTAAGGAATTGACTTCCTCAACAAGACTCTAAAAAGTGTGAGAATTAAAATCAAGAATCAATAAATGGGATTTTATCAAAATAAAAAGATTCTTTGCAGCAAAGAAAACAATCAAGAATGTTAAGAGAGAACCTACAGAATGGGAGAAAATCTTTGTAATCTGCACCTCAGATAGAGCATTAATCCCCAAAATATATAAACAACTCAAAAACTTAACATTAAAAAACAAATAACCCAATCAATAAATTGGCTAAGAAACTGAACAGACATTTCACAAAAGAAGAAATAGTATTGGTCAACAAATATATGAAAAATTGTTCAACATCTATAGCAATTGGAGAAATGCAAATTAAAACTACACTGAGACTTTATCTCACTCCAGTCAGAATGGCAATTATTAAGAATACAAATAGTAATAAATGTTGGTGAGGATGTGGGGAAAAAGTTACTATCATACATTGCTAGTGGGACTGCAAATTGGTGCAACCACTCTGGAAAGCAATATGGAGATTCCTCAGAAAACTTGGAATGGAACCACCATTTGACCCAGTTATCCCATTTTTGACTTATACTCAAAGTACTTAAAATCAGCATTCTAGAGTGACACAGGCACATTAATATTTATGGGAACTCAATTCACAATATATAAACTATGAACTCAAACTAGGTTCCCTTCAACAGATTAATAGATAATGTGGAATATGTGCACAATGGAATATTACTCAGCCATAAAGAATGAAATTATGGCATTTGTTGGTAAATGGATGGAACCAGAAAATATGCTGTGTGAAATAAGCCAATCACAAAGAAGCAAAGACAGGATGTTTTCTCTGATATGCACATGTTAACTCACAATTAGGGGGATGGTTAGGGAAGAACAGAGTACTTTGAATTAGACAAAGGGAATGAAGAGCAAGGAAAGGGAATTATAACAGGAAAGACAGTAGAATGAACTGGAACTTTCCTATGTGCTTATATGATTACATGACCAATGTAATTCTACATCATGTACAACCAGAAGAATAAAAAGTCATTCTCCACATATATATATATCAAAATACATTTCATTATCATATGTAACTAAGTATAATGAATTTATAACATTAAAAATAAAAGCAAGAAAAAAATGGCAATTTTCCTACTTATAATAAAAGTCTTTATTTAACCAGCATTGTGTAATATTAAAGAGCTACAGTTTAGTACATAAGATGACTTAATCTTTTATGCCAGCTCTGTGCCATTTACTTTTTCCAAGCATTTAATAATGTCTTTGAAAATCAAACATTTTTGGATGACCTAATGAATAAATAAATTTATTTATTAAAATTAAATTCATTCATGAAAATAAAATGAATATGAGGATAGGATATAAAATCCTAAAAAGGACATCATTAAGTCCTGAAATGTGGGTTCAACAAAGAGCTTCTGGAAGAAAGTAGCATTCCATTATGTATATCCTCAAAATGTTGGTGAGATGATCATGAAAAATTGGCCCTAATTTCAAAGAGACATAGACTTCCACAATAAGTTTCCACGTGTTGCCTAGACAAGAAATATTTAAACATAGGAGGTAGTACCTTGAAAACCTCATGCTGGGCAATAGCGTTCCAGCTGGAAAGCTTGAGGCTTCTGGCCTTCATTCCCACTGAGGCTTACTCCACTCCCTTTGCTGAAATTGGGCATTAAATAAATAATAACATAGAAAGTGTAGGCTGACCTGTCTGAAGTGTATAAGAGTATGGCCAGGATAGGTCTTATAGCTCCAATCCATTGATTCTACAGCACAATATGCCAACACTTATGTTCTATTTCATATCATCTACCTGCCTAGCACCATCTTCATATTTATGGGACTCTATAGAAGATTTTCTACCTGACTATAAATTATGTTTCTGTACCTTCAACTTACATGTATACACGTAAGATATTCTGTTTGGTTTAAATAATAATAATTTCTTAATTACTTATTAACATCTTTTGGAATCTTTGTTAATAAAATGATCCCGGTAATTAATTTATTATTTCTCCTCTTTATTCACAATTGTATTTGTCTATAAATATCTTTATTTTGTTTTTGTTGCTGATATAAACATTCACTAGTCATAAAAATGTGGGGTTAGCTATAATTTACTTTCTCACATGAAAAGTAGTTTTCTTTCCACTGATTTAATTTAGAAGTCATCGATTATTCTTTTCATTGCTCTACTTAGATAACCTCTCTTTGATCATCTCTTTCTTCTCTAAATGCCTCTAATGTTCTCTCATTATCTTTGTTTTTTATCAACTTCCTTATGAATTACCTGTGTATGGCTGTTTAGGATCCTGCTTTGTATTTGCATGCTTACTCGACTCTGTTGTTTATTATTTGGTAAGTTTTTAAAAATGATCAGTTTTCATCATTTGAAATGCAGACTCCCTAATGTGGGCCCTAATCACTGTCCTCTCTGTTTCCATTTTCCTCTCTGCTATCCATTATTGTATATTTTTAATTGCTTTTTTTCTCTCCACAATTCACTTGATATTTTCTGCTGTTCTAATACTTCTCTAATTCTTTTTTATTCATATGTAATCTGCTGTTAAAATGTTTATCTTCTTTATCTTGTTTTTTACAATTTATAGTTCTAGAATTCCTATTTATTTAAATCTTCTAACATTTTATGACTCCCAGTGATTTATCAAGGTTATTAACTTTGAGTGTTTTTTAAAGGACCTGAAGTATAGTTAGCATTGCTTTTTAAAAGTCTGTGTTGGGTAGTTCCAATATCAGGAGATAATTTGTTCTCTTTGTCTCCTTGGTTTTCTTAGGTTTGGTGCTTAAAACAATATCTGATTACTTATTTGTAGATGGAATTTGGATCTACAACATTGTTTCCTATCTGTGAAAAATTGCAATTGATAAAACCTTAATTAAATTTGAGCAACAAATATTCCTACAGCCTCTTGGATGACTAGAAGCAGGTTAATATCTGTGTGAGGCCCGATTTTCTTCCAGTTTGCCTTTACTTCTGGGTGGAGATGGCTGTGTCCTAATTCAAGGATAAGGGGATATTGTAGAGTCACCATCTGGGGTCTCTATCTTTGTGAACCTACCCAAATTGTGGTTGCAAGTCACGAAAGGATGTCAGAACTATTTAATCTCTCAGTCACCTCTCTGGGAATTTGTAAAGTTCCTGAGGGGAAAAGCAACCTGTCTCTAAGTATATTTTCACCTCCTGTTGGGTTTGGAAATGATTCATAACTTTTAGGTGCCTGGTGCCATGAAGCAAAAGTTTCTAGTAACTGATCCCACCTCTTCATTTCTACTTTCTTAGTGAAAAATTTACTCAGTTGTTATCTAATTTGCTATTTTGAGAAAAATAAATCACCATACAGAATTTTAGGGACATATACAGTGTTGTGTCATATAATGATATTTCAAAGACAAACTACATGTTTGACAGAATATGCCATAAAGCTGTGAGGTGTAGTAGGTTATGCCATCTTGGTCAGCATAAATGCATTCCATGATGTTCACAGGATGATGAGAATCACCTAAGAAGCCATTACTCAGAACATATCTTTGTTAGTAAGCAGTGCGTGACTATACTTCAGGAATATCTCAACAGGCAAGAAATGCAACTGTGGACAGGAATAGGAATTAATCAGTGAAAGTCATTTGGAGTTTAGTGACAACATTAAAAAAAATTAACAAACAAAAAACCATGATTCTTTTAAAAAGCTAACTTTGCCAGCCTCTGAGAAATTATGAATTTGTACCAGGTCTGTGATGCACTAATGCAAACATCATTTCTTCCTTCCAGAGAAATGTGCCATAGCTAGAAATGTGAGTGCCATGTTTATACCATCAAACTCTATAGAAACAGAGAGACACACCTATACACAACACAAACTCTCAACCACTCACTACTCATTGACCTTAAATATGGCTTGTGACCTGAGCTCATAAAGTATAATATATAAATTTGACTTTCATAGAGAAGTGGAATTCAGTTGATAAAGTGATAACACTTATATTTAGGAGGAAATGACATTTAAGAGCATCAACAGTTTTCCTTTGGTTAAAAGAGATGATATAGTTAAATATGATTTATTTTTTCTTTAATTTCAAAATGGTTTTGTTCTAACTTGTGAGACAAAACTTGAGCAGTTTTTTTACCTGTACCTTCTTATACTGTATGGAATTCCAAGCTTTGAAGTATCAGATTTGCATATGGTAATCAAATTAACCAAATGATGATCAGATCTTCCCTCTTCTCTTCTCGCCATGTCTGGATACTCTTTAATGACAGAACAATTGCCTAACTTCTCACAGCTCTCCTAAGTGAGGGTCTTTGATCAAAATGAAACAAAGTATTATTAGTTTTATTTTACATTTAACATTCAAAACACATATATTAAAGATACTTTGAAGATAAAAAGATCATAAATTTTAATAATATATTCCAGTTTTGAAATAATTTTCTCTGCAATAGGTATTTTGTCCCATTTATATTATCCAAACAGTTCTACATAAGATATTTCAGAATGAGCATACATTTTGAGATTGCTGAAAATAAAGAAGAAAGAGGCATTGAAAGAATGTTTTCTGCTACTTCTACTTTTAAAAATGAAATATAACCTACATATCATATGACATCGGCTTTAAATGTACAAGAAACATGGTAATTGGTTTTGAATGTTGTTTTTGTATCTGTATTACAATAATCTTTATTAAAATATTTACAAGTTGTTTCAGAAAGGAAGAATAATCTATTTGTACTTTAGCTTTACATCTAAATATCTGTATAAAAAGATGCAAATTGTTAATTTTGATTGTTTCTGATCCACAATGTAGGATATAAGTATTAATTCCTAAAATTGTACCTTCATATATATCTTTTAGGAAAATTTATTCAAGCATGTTAGATTTTAAAGAAAATGAATGGAATAATTTTGAAAACAAATTGTGCACTACATTAAAAGAGAGTACTTAGTTATTCAATATACGAATATATTAAATCAATTCACAATTTGTACTTTTTATAACTGAAATTATGTAATGTTCAGCTCTGTGTGTGTGTTTTATTTGCTTGATACCCAAATGAATGCTGCATTGATTATATATTATCCTTCCTAATCCTCTTAAATCTAAATATAAAATAGCACGTGTACACATATGATTACTGTATCCCAGGAGTACTTTAATGTGTGTAGTATTTCCAATTAAATTTCATAAAAAACAAACTGTTCAAATTTTTCTCTTTACTTTCTGACTGTGTTAGTTATGCAAAAGATTAGAGTGAGAGTTAAAGGTAACATAATCAAGCAATGAGGTTCTGAGATCCTGTGCATGAATTACTTTCTATAGCTGATGTGTTTCTCCTGGCACTTCTGTTTTTTAAACTATATAGCAGCCTGTGTTTTCTAAAACAATGAGTGGGCTGTATAAATCTTCCTTCTAAAGTGATGAGTTAGAGAATGTTGCAAGAATACTTTCCAAATCATAGTACCATTATTAATTCAAGCATGATGAAATTGTTCGTTTTAACTATAATCATGTAATTCATCAAAACACTACTAGAGCATATCATTCTCAACTATTACACTGATGTAGCACCTTATTCTAATGCCAGCAAGTGCAGAAAATTATCTTTGATGTTTATCTACCAAAAATACTGATTGTTTTGAAGTTGGGTGCCCTTGCTTCATATTTTGTTAAAAAAAAATTGCAACATGTTTTAATGTACTGACTTGAATGTAGTTGTTTTGCATTTGAATAACCTCAGCTATTAAGCTTATATGTCAGGGTGTTGGGAACTGAAATGGTATATTTCCCACATGTCAGTTTCTTCATTCCCCTTGATGAATATATTACAAACTGGAGTAATAAGTAAGTAAACATCCCTTAAGTCATAAATCAACCAAATCATGAAAAACTACAATGTAAACAGTCAACAGCTCTTCTTCAAAAGTTCCTTTTGCTGTCTCTAACACACACTTTGTAATATTATGTGAAAATTAAAATGCATCAGGCAATAACTTTATTTATTACCATTTATCCAAAAAAGGAAATTGGAGCACAATATTTTTGAAATTAAAAATCAATTAGTAAGATTTTCGCACATTATAGGTCACTAAAATACCCAACTTTTGTTTATCATTCATGGATTGATTTATTTAATGAAATAAGAACTGTTATTTTAAAACAATAATGCAATTGGTAACAATACCTACTTATTTATATGGTGTGTTTGAACATTGGGTCATATGTTTGAAAATGTGTCTGCTTCCTTTCTGAAGTTTGGATGATCTGCATGGTAGTGTCTAGTGCAGAGAACAGCCCTATTAGAAGACAGAGTTATCAAAACTGAGAGAAACTCTGGTTGTTTTCTGTGCTACTGAATCTATTCCTTCTTTGCATGCTTCCTTTGTTTTGCTTTCAGGATTTATATTTGGAAATCAGTGTTCTTCATTCAGTAGATCTTACAGTCTTGGGAATCTAAAACTTGGTTATTCTCCAGAGCACTGTCCCTTTAATTTTAGTTTTTAAGGTAAGAGGAGCAGGGGAGAAACATTTTCCCAGCCTTTGCACCCCCATCCCTGAACTCCATTTGAAGTCACTTTCTTCTTTGTGTTCTGGAACTTAATGACAAGAATCTTCTATTCTCAAACACCATGATCAGGTTTCTGGGATGTCGAAGTTAAGCTTACAAACAGGGACATCTGTACTAAAATGAAGCAGAACAAAGGCATGGCATTCCTCAACAAAGCCTATTCCACATACTCTGTGTCCTGCCCACTGGGATCTTATGATGCCAACTGACTCGTGATCTTTCACTTATCTCTTGAAATATCTCACATTATAAACTGGGAGTGAAATGAGTATATGATGTTTTGCTTTACTATAGTTCAAGAGTGTAGAGTGTAAAAATAATGTATGGTCTATACCCAAAAGACTTAAAAACAGCATACTACGTGATGTAGCCACTTCAATGTTTATAGCAGCTCAATTCACAATAGCTAAACCGTGGAACCAACCTAGATGCCCTTTGATAGATGAATGGATATAGAAACTGTGGTATATATACACAATGGAATATTACTTAGCAATAAGAGAGAATAAAATTATGGCACTTGCAGGTAAATGGATGGAGTTGGAGAATATCATGTTAAGTGAAATAAGCTAATCCCAAAAATCCAAATGCCAAATGTTCTCTCTGATAGGTGGATGCTGATCCATAATGGTGGGGAGGATACTGGAAGAATGGAGGAACTTTGGTCACAGGGGTGTGAGTGGGGAGGGGGCAGGGGGACAGTTAAGATGGTAGAATAAGATGGACATCATAGCCCTAGCTTCATTTATGACTGAATATATGTTGTGATTCTACATCACATACAACCAGAGAAATGAAAAGTTGTGCTCCATCTGTGTACAATGAATCAATATGCATTCTGCTATCATGTATACCTAAGTAGAATAAATAAATAAGTAAAATTTAAAAAATAATGTATATCTTCCTTAAATTTTATAAAAACATTTTTTCTTAAATTTTAAGGAAGATATTTCTTAAAATGATGTATATCTTCCTTAAAATTTAAAATATTCTGCTGAGTGCAATGATGTAGATCTATTCAACCCAACTTCCTCCCAAAATGAACTAATATGATACTGAATTTTTCAAGGATATTTCTCTATGCTTATTCTTTTGAAATTTTTATTTTAGGTGGTTGCCAGCATTAGCAAGTAAACCATTAAGCTATTTTTTAATTCTCTGTTTCATACTAACAAAGTTTACCACTTTGTTGCTATGAATACTGTAACTGCTTATATTGTTCAAAACTATCAGATGGAGCTTTTGTACAATTGGTTCATTTGTCTAATTGCTTATGATTTCTGGAATTTAATAAGGCACACACTCATTTCTAGTCAATCTATAGAAGTATATGATTAGAAAGATGCCATGATCCAGCTTAAAAGATACTGTGAGTTCCTATATTTTCCACTTTGAAGCTAACTTAAATAGATGCCCATGTGATAATTCTTGACAAAGCATATCTTCATATGATTATATTATATAAAATATTATTGAAAATAAGTAACTTGGTCATTTCCACACAAGATGAGAAATATAGGTATTGGCTCTCCTTTCTAGTTAATGCACTTCCTAGGAGGAAAAAGAAAAAGGAAAAAATGAAAAAAAAATTATTTGAATAATTTTAAAAAGAAAAGGGAAAGATGAAAACTGTTTGAATATTGGGCAAAATGATGAATAACCCCAAATTGTAGTCAATTTTTCTTTCTAAGGTCACTGTCCTCTTACTCTTCTATAACAAAGAGAAAGCATTTTATTAAATACTTACTTAAAGTTTCTATTTTGTTGCTATGTCTCCTTGATAAATAAGCTCTCCTCTATAAGAACTGATATTACTTTTGTGGTGAACCTCAGCATATCAAATGAATCAGTATGAATCATTTAACTACAATAACATTTTTGAATTCTCACCACAGATTTTTTATTAAATTATGATCTCTCCCTCATCCCAATTCTTGTGCATACTTTAAAAATAAATTTGAATTAAGAAAAGTATATTATCAACTAAAGAAAAAAGAACACATAATCTGTAACAAATTTTAAAGGGAATACATGTATTTGTTGTTATCTCAGGCTAGCATACAAAAGACCTAATGTCATTGAATATTATTTGACTCTTACAAAATCTAAGTGTAGACATTCCTTTTGATTATATGCCATATTATCTACCATAAAAGTACTATTTAGTATAAATTAAAGTCAATGTTTCCCTATTTTTTTGTATTTCAGGAAATGTTCCAATTTGGTAGTAATAAAACCTCATATATATATAAAAATAAATTTTATTTCATATATTTATGTATATATTTAATGTATGCTAGTTAAAACTGTCCTTTCATCTTTCCATATTTTTAAGATAAAATGAACAAGGAAAAAATTTGCACATCTTAAGTGTGCAAAATTATGTTTTCATACAAAAATTAAATTCAGCTAATTAACATATCCATCTCCTCACATACTGGAATTTTTCTGTGGTAAGAACATTTGAGATCTAGTCTTTAAGCAATTTTTAAATATACAGTACAATTTAAAATACAATTTTAAACTATAATGACTATGTTGTACAATAGGTTCCCAAATTTTGTACATTCTTACTGAAACTTTGCATCCTACAATCAACATCTCCCCACTTATCCCTTTACTTCCCTCTGCCTTGGCCTCTAGAAACTACCATCCTATTCTCTATTTCCAAGAATTCAACATTTTTAACTTCCACACTGTGCTTAGCTTATTTCATTAAACAAAATGTCCTCCAGTGCATCCATGTCATTGTAATGATAGGATTCCATTATTTTTAGAGCTAATTAATATTCCATTTTGTATATTTCCCGTTTACTATATATACAATTCATACTCGGAAATCTGATAGGATAGAAAAAGAGAGAGAACACAGAGATCTCTTTAAGATTTACTCCTCCTGGCTTAAATGCCTCTGCCAGTGCTTGGACCTGATTCATTGTGATAAATCAAACCATGGGATTACTATCACTGCAAAAGTATAGAATGATGTAAAACTCATGAGATTCACTGCTCTACATATACAACTCAATATAATAGGAAGATTGCACGTTTAAAGCTCAGCTAAGGTGTTCACAAACAGCAACTTGAAAGATTGATTGGCAGCCCACTATGATAAGTATGTAATTAACAAATGGCCAACAATCCATAGCTAGAATATATAGGTCACAGAACAAAGGACTAGAAATAGAAATAGCTCTTCTTATCAGCATTCCCAGGGACTAATTTGTGGAATTTATACTGTTCTTACAACCTTAAGTTCCACTGAATTGGAGGTTCTAGTTTTCTTTTTTTTTCTTTTTTTTCTTTTGGTACTGGAGATTGAACTCAGAGGTGCTCGACCACTGAGCCACACCCCCAGCCCTATTTTGTGTTTTATGTAGAGACAGGGTCTCACTGAGTTGCTTAGCACCTCGCCATTGCTGAGGCTGGCTTTGAACTCGCGATTCTCCTGTCTCAGCCTCCCAGAGTGCTGGGATTACAGACTTGAGCCACTGCGCCCGGCTTGGAGGTTCTAGTTTTCAAAAGGGTAAAGGGAATTGATAGAAAATTTATCTTGAGTATGAAAAGTTTTCATTTGAACTGAAAGCAGCAATAACTGAATTTTGGAATCTTTGTGTTATTTAACAAACCAAGAAGCTATTTTTACTGGCTGAAGTAATTAATTAATCCTGCTTACCATAGGAATCTAGTGTCTACTACACAATGTCTAGGAAGGAATATGTGGCACTGATGGTATTCATTGGGGCATGTTTGTTTATTTCCATGCCAAGTGGTACCTGTGAATGTGCAACTGTGATAACTCCTCACAAGAGGGGAAAGGCACATAAGGGCTCAGAGCCCTCAGACATAAAAACCTATGACACTCTTCCAGGAAAATATCCAGACCAGTGAAATAGCTTTGTGAGAAAAAAAAACAAAACTAGATTTAGCAAGAGAGTGTGGAACAGCAGTGGGCAATACAGCTCTCATGCTACTACATTTCTTTTTAGGACACTGTAATTTGCCATATCTCAAAACACTGGACTTGCAGTTCCATTCTCGGAGAAGTAGTAAGGTGCTTGATTTCTTGATAATCTTTATATTATAAGACAGTGCAAGCAGACATAAGTGACACAAGAGCTGGGTTGTTAATAGATCCAGATTACGTCTTCCTCAATGGTTTGGATTAAAATGGTGGTAGAAAAAAAAGGAATAGAAGTTATTTAAAATATCATTTTCAGGTTTCCTATATTATGCAACCTGATAGTACAGATTGGATGTTAGTTTTATCTATTTAAAGTGACAAAATGAGGAGGTTAACAGATTTTAGTAGAAGGGTCAAGATCAAATCTTTTGTTCTGGATTCATAATGGAATAAAAGTCAAATAAAGAGCAAGTCATAAATAAAACTCTGGAGCTCAGAGGAGAATTTGGAGATGGTTAAATATTTGTTTAAATAGTACATGAATGGCATTTATAACTAAAGAAATAGATTGTTTATCTAATGGTAGAAGTGTAGATACTGAGAGAAATTCTAAATTCAGAGGTTGATGATGACAGATTGAGACTCCCAGGGTATAGCATAAAGGGTGGAAATAGTACAATAATGAAGACTCATGGATACAATTGGGCTTAATGGTCTCAAGAGGTTAGATAAGTGTAAATGGTAAAGTTTCCATTAGAGTTGACATCAAGGGTGTTGATCAGTTGGCTAGGAATAATTTCTATGTAGTGGTAAGCACAAAAATAAGGTTTAACAGAGTTAATAGTAAATAAGGAAAAAAGAAATAGAGACCAGGGATGTGAACAATTAGTTCAACATGTCTTACCATGAAGAGTAAAGAAATGAAATAGTAGCTGTAGGACAAGTGGTTGTTCAAGATTTTTGTTTTTGTTTTTGTTGTTTTTAAGAATGTTAATACTAAACCATGCTTGAATCCTAATTCAAAAAAGAAAGAAGATCCTGAAAGCAGGGATTGGAGAGAGTGAGAAATATAGAAGAGAAAAAGGGCTGGTGCTGGATCTAGTCGTAGGATACACAGTAATATCAAACATGCAGATACAATGGAGACAGGCTTCTAGTGAAAATATGAGGAAATTTATCTTGATTACTTCCATTTTCTCTATTGTGTGTGATTAAGTGAAGACAAAAGTGAGGAAGAAATTTGGAAAGACAGTAGTTTTCACAAGAAGGAGGGGAGTTATCTTACCTCATACATATATCAGAAATATCATAGGGTGCCCATTTAAGGGTTATACATAAGTTGCTTTTGGTCAGTAATTCTAGTGTCCATACCACATTGTGATTGGTATGTATCTATGTTTTACCGGTGGAGGAGAGTGAGAGGAAGAGATAGACACAGAAAAAGTAAGCAGCTGCTCTGTGAAATGATTGATTTTTCCTTGAAAATTTTAGTTGCTTTCATGTAGATTTGGAAAAGTAAGATAATTTAATTTGCATTGAAGTAAGAGAGGAGAAAGTAGAGCAAGTTTGTGAAGATGTCTTCAAGTAAGTGGTCGTAAAAATAGATCATGGACTCTAATGTGAATGAGGCAGTAAATATATGAGGAGCCATTTGTTGATGGGCAGTGAAAAATTGCTGTGAGCAAATGGCTTGAACTTCCAGAAATTTGATACAGTAGCTAAGGGAATAGAAAAATAAGATCAGTGGTCAGACATGAAATTCCTGAAATGAAGATTTTGGTGGCAATACAGTTGTTGGTGATGACAAAGTCTAGGATGTAAATACCAAGGAATGGCCAGCTGAGGTTGTATAGTTGGGGAAAAAAAAAAAAAACTTCACAGAATAGGGGTAGAGAGAAAGAACCAACACAAAAGAAAGCTAAATTTCAATGAGAGAAATTAACAGGGAAATGAAAATATGGCAGCTACAAAGGACACCTGTGATAGAGGTAATAAGAATCAATGAAAATTAAGTTTTTTGTTTTTTGTTTGTTTGTTTAGATTTAACAGTTTTCTTTTAAGTTTTTTGTTTTTATTCCTTATTCCACATTTTGCCTTTGAGGAGGAATCAAGAGACAAAGTTAATAGAAACATGGGGCTACATATGTAGGATCACCTAACATTTAGTTAGTCTGGGACCATTCTGAGTCATAATGGCTGTCACAACATGACTATTACTAACATTAAATTTACTCTCAAACCTGTTAGAATGGTTATTATGAAAAAGAAAAAAAGATAAGATTTGGGGAGGATGTGAAGAAAGGGAAACACTTATGCACTGTTGGCGGGTATATAAACTAATACAATCACTGTGGAAAACTGGATCCACTACTGATTGCTGGATTGAAAGGATCCACTGCCGATCCAAAGGAAATAAAATAATTATATCAAAGACAATCTTCACTTCCATGTTCATTGTACCATTATTCAGCATAATAACTAAGTTTTGCAATCATCTAAATGCCCATTGGTGTTTGAAAGAGTAAAAACAACAAATGTGGTTTACATACACAATGGAATACTATTCAGTTTTAAAAACTTAAATAAAGGAAATCTTGTTACTTACAACAACATGCATGGAGCTGGAAATCATCAAATTAAGTTAAATAAGCCAGGCATAGAAAGACCTATAATCCATTGTCTCACTTACATAAGGAATCTGAAAAAGTTGAGCTCAGAGAAACAGACAATTGAATAGTGTTTGCTAGACACTGGAGGTGAGGGCCTGGGGAAATGTTCATCAAAGAATACAAAATTTCAACAAGACAGGAGTAATAAGTAGGAATCAAAGTATCTGCTGTTCAGCATAGTATCATATTCATATATTTCACAACATGATGACATATTGACATATTTAACAATAACCTATTGGATTATGGAAAATCACTAAAATGTAAATTTTAAGCATTCTCACCACACAGAAAAAATAGCTATATGTGGTAAGGCATATGTTTATCAGTTCAATGTAGACTTCCCACAATCTATACATATTTCATAACATCAAGTTGTATATACACATTTTGTCAATCAAAATAAGTAAATTTTTAAAAATCTTGATGTGATTTACCATGCCACCACATTGGAAATCTGAATTCTGACTTTAACAAATGTTAGTACCACTTAAAATGTGGTGTGTGTGTGTATATAAGACATGTTAAAATTTATAGATATTCCCATTTGATCAAATGTCACTTATATATGCATTCTTTAATTTCCCTCAGTAAATAATTCTAAAATGGAAGTATGGGGACTTATAAGGTACCTTAACACCAATAGGGCATATTCCAAGCCTGGCCTCTTTAAATTCCCTTTGACGGATAAACTCAGTTACCCCAATGAGATTGCAAGCCCCTGAGGTTCTTTAAAATCCTGGAAAACATTTGTTCTGAACCTTGCACATAGCATTCACTTAATAAATAAATAAGCAATGGATTGAATCTTTTATTAGATTATGTGTAACTGAAACTTCTGTCAATATTTCTTTAATCCCTGGACTCTGGAGGGGCTCACTGGGCTATCTTTTCCAGTCTGCCACTGAACAACACTTGCTTCCACCACTGTAGAGTGAGATTTATGCTTTTCTTTTCTTTCTTTCTTTTTTTTTTTTTTTTTTTTTTTTTTTTTTTTTTTTTTTTTTTTTTTTAGGACTGGATTTTCTTCCCATCTGTGATTGCTCAGCCTCCACAAAGCAGTTTGTTCTCCAGTCAATATTTAAATAACTTTTTCTACTTTTCTACTGGCAATTTACTCAATTAATAAGTAACTCAATATGTATCTGCATGTCCTTTTATTTTTCACAAGTATAATACAACTTTCTAGTAAAAGGCCCAAAATAAAAGACAGTTTTATAAATATTGCCTATCTCATTTATTTAATAAAAATCACTAGATATGAAATAAAGATGCATCCTCATTCTATTTGAACTCTGTAATTTTAGCTCGAGTTGTAGATAACATAGTAAATGTAATCTGTCATCATAAACATTATTATTTAATCATATGAAACTTTTGGTTTATCTTAAGCAAACTTTATAGTAATTTTAATATACAGGAGCCAGATATAAAGAAATAGATTTATCACTTTTGACAAATGGTATTGCAAAATGTCCTCATGACTGCTCAGAATGGAACCCACATTGCCATATTCAATAGGAATGTCACCTGTGATTCTTATCATATAACCTTTTTCAGTGGCAATCTAAAACTGCTTTTTGGAGGGACTGTAGAGTAGTTAGAATGTGAGATGGTTATAAGAAATAATTGTGTGAATGAAGGAAACCTGTAGCCCCTTAAATCAAACTACATAGTGTTTTATTAAAGTGCTCAGCAAATCAATCTAAATCCAAGGATAATAAAGCCCTAATCAGGTGGTAGAAAAAATAATAGGTTGTCATGCATGAGAAAAAATAGGCAATCATGGAATGTTTTCTTTAATTAGGTCGTGTAAAGTGGAGGAACTGAGTAGGAACTGGCAAGACATTCATCATGAGTAAGGTGGGAAATTATTTAGATTACTAAGGAAGGAAAATTGAGTGTGATACACTTAGATTTGACTGGACAGAAAATTAAAGCTTTTTTTATTCACTATATGTACCACTTTGTTGGTGATAACTATTGACAGGTGTGGGATTTTTTTAAAGCTGAATTCAACTAGTTAGTCATCTACTTTGCTAAATCCACATACATTAATTGTTTTCTAATGATTTTAATTTCAAAAGTGCTCTGGGCCACTGCATTTGGTCCTTCGGCATTCTCAGTATGAAACTGCCTCTCACCTCCAATGGGATTTAGCTCCTAATAAACTTGAGATTGATTATTAAGCATTTTGCATTTCCCTCTTAAACGGAAGGATTAATTAATACTATCTAGAATTGCTAGAACACAGTTCTTTACAGGGATACTGTTACAAATTACAAACATCACTAGTCAGATTTCTTGTTAGACATGTTGCTTTCATAGCTAAGCCTAGTAAACGCCTCTTTTTTTAAAGCTCTAAATTAGGAAATGCACTGACAGGATTTCAAATATTTGTAGTGCTGTGACAACCACGTTAGACAATATTATGTTTACCAAAATAAATCCAAGAAATCAGCCCCTACTATTCCAAGTGGCATCATCAGATCACTGGAACTATTTTGGTCTTTCTTCTCCATGGTGCCAGTCATTTCTCTATGTCTTCAGTGATATTGCTAATTAAAGACATGATGGACACATATCTGTCTGTCCTGTATTTCTTTCTATGTTGATCAACAATACAGAGGGAACATCTAACAGAAAAATCTGTTGAGGTTTAGTTTCCATGAATTGCAATTATGAAGTTTATAATAAACTAAAGGCTGATGTATGCCTGCAAACACAAGTAGTAATTCTGTTCACCTACTCTCGTCCATTAAGTTCTGAATTGATTTGAGAATTTTTAGAGCAGATATTGGTGTCCTGCCCAGATCACCTGGTTCAAATCAGAGGTCAGTTTGCACTTCTGTGGAAAGTACCTGTGTTTACTAGTGGTTTCCACTTCAAGGGTCTATTGCTCTTTAAGGATTGACCAGTTCATAGGATAGTAGAGAAATTCCAAGGTATTAAAAATCTCAGGAACAACCCTCACACACCAAGTGATAAGGATTAGTGTTACTACCCAGACTCCTCACTCTCATGGCTGCATATCTGAGCCATAGTCGACACAATATTTTAAGGGGTCTCCAGCATGACTCAGCCCCAATTACCCACACCAATAACTTAACATGGGCTTACCCTTTGCCAGGTTTCTTCCCCTTCCCTTTCTTCATCTGAAAAAAAAAAAAAAAAAAAAAAAACTTGTTCCTGGGTCTTCTTTTGGGCATCTTCTCAAACATCACTCTGGACAGATATTATAAATCATAATAGCTGTTTATAAGATAAGAATTATCTGTCAATCCAGCATAGGTTACTGGCAACACTATAATCTGACTTCTACTTCAATAGCAGTAAACTAGATATTGTTTTGCTATTTTATTTTCTTCTACTTTGTCTACAGTTATTTTGCTAAATTAAAAAAAAGATCAAATCATTCTGCAACTTAAATTGTGGTTTGGCTTACTTCAAATTATTGTACTTATGTATTGATCAAAGTTACCTTATAAACAAGTACCTCACCTGCTTTTTATAGGTAAGACTCAACAGAAAATACTTTCAAAGAGTAAGTCCTCAAAATGATAAATTTCCCATTACTTTAATTGGAAAAAAATATTTTTCTTGAATTCTAACAATGATGTTTATTTTTTAATAACAGGAAATTCTATTTAAACGTGGATAGTTAGGTCACAATTTAATATCATCAAATATTTTCCCTTAATGAATTATACTACTTGCCTGCTTTTCCAAAACAGCTTCATAGCAATTATACATTGTACACTTAATATTGCAAAACACAAATAACACAAAACCCACAGAGAGAAGTAAATGTAAAATAAATCAATAAAACTATTCATTTCTGATGACATAGTGCAGAGGCTATTTCAATAGACTGGCAAGCCAAACTACTGTGAGAAGAGATTATAACAAAATACATACCCACTCTAAAAAGGTTTAGGTAATTGTATCATGGTGTTTTATGTGGGAAATCCAAATAGGTTCTTTAAAATATAAGGAAATGCCTAATAAGTCCAAGGTAAAGCATAATAAAGCTCCTCATATAGTTGAGTTCTCAGACGTCCTGAACTCCAAGAAGTGCAGACTTTCTTACAGCCCACTGATATTCTTGTTTTCCACTCCACCTGGGCTTAATATATTGGCTTTTGGTGTTTGGAGTCCATTAGAATCACCAGGAAGCTTTTAGAAATGCAAATTTCTAGCCTTAATCCCAGGAATTCTCATTGAGTTGGATGGATCCCCATAGCATGAACGTTATGGGATTTTGTAGGAATCCCAGGTAATTATTATAGAGTCCACAGATCATACTTTGAAAGAACTTGGTCAATTTGGTACTTAAATTCATGTTGAATTCACATTGAAATGTTCAAACTGAATATAAACAATTCTCACCTTGCTTGACAAGTACACCATAACAAAGTATATTGAAATGAACGTATTGCATATTTTTTCCCATGCACTTTACCAACCTACAGTCAGTAGACGTAAGAACAATTAAACTATTTGCTGAGGAGCAGATTCTCATTAGCCTACAGGAGATATGCAGACAATTTAAATTGCTTGGTTTGGTCCCTGGAATGTGCATGGTGTTCCATTACCTTTGCGTAATATTAAACTAACTTTATACTTGCATAGCTTTCATATTTCCATGTGCTGCCTGGCTGGATGTCAGTCTGATCTCCAGCAAGGTCTGCTTGATTTAGTGGTTCAACAAGCCCGCCAAAAAGGTCCTATTGCCTCTCTTCCACCATTCATGAAGAACCAACCTACAAATCACTTGTCAACAACTTTGATCTACCTTGTTTCAGGTGGTTTACTCTCTGTCTATTATTTCTGCTAAGAGACCCGTGAAAATTAAATACAGACCCCGCTGATGCTTGACTGACCCGGTGCTCCATCATAACAGCAGTGTAATAGCAATAAATCATTTCAACTTTAATCTATTGTTATTGATGAATGTACAATTATTTGTCATCTAATATGCTGAAAATGATGACCAAAGAAATAGATCAACTTTTTTTCTTCTTCCAAGTGCGGCATTGATGGATTGTATCCCTAAGCTGTTATTACACTTATAATGTACTCTTCTGCAATGACAGCACAGCTAGTTTTTTAATCATTCCATAGTAATCAACTTAAGACAACATAGCAAGACTCATAACTCATGTTCTTTTCTTTTTTGGCAGTGATGGGAAATGAAAATGTTTTTATTCTTCTGAAATAATTCTTACCTGACTAGGCTGAAGATTGCTTTAAAATTGTAAATAAATGGTTGTTTATTGAGCTGGAACTGAAATGTGACATATTAAAATGTCTCTTTCCAAAGGGGGGAAAATTATTTAGGCCTGAGTGGAGTGAGACAGATAAATTTTTTTTTTTTTCCTTTTAACTGGTTCATGGCTAACTCGATACCTTAGGGGAATATTTTAGTAAAACCAATGTTATGGGAAAAAATGATATGGGGAAATATGACAATGTTAAAGTAAGCAATAATAATTCCTCTGAAAGTACTACTTTGCTGCTCTGCCATCTTCCTTCAAATGTTTTGCCTATCTTCTTGTGTATGCTTCCATTACTAGCCCAGGTGACAGGTAACCTGATGAAATGTCATTGAACCAAAAATTAACTCAAGATTAAGTGTCCTCTTAATACAAAAAAATGTACAATGTAAATAGAAGGTTCAATATCTTGGGCCAAAATTGTATTAGCCTTAGTCCTTCTCATAACTTGTATCTATGTCATGAGAAAACATTCTTAAAAATTTGTGCTAATCTCTGACCTAAATCTCTCTTTTGGTCATCTGAAATAGGGATAATTTTTTCCATAACTACTAAAAATATTAGGAATGACATTGTGGGTCTTAGCGGACAAACTTTTGTTCTTAGAGAGAGCTCTACTTTTATGTTTTATCAACTTGGACACTGGTTAAGAAACAGTCACATGCTTAGATTCTTAAAGATAAAATAAGGCTGGGGTATACTTAACTTGGGGATAGATCATAACTTAATTAAACATAACCTAGTGCAGTGACACTTGAAGTCTATAGACTAGCAACACCCTGGAACTTATTTGAATGCAAATCTGTAGGCCCAACCTCTGAATCCAATTCTTTGTGGGGAGTACTCAAGAAAGAGTTTTAACAAGTCTCTGAGTGATTCCTATACACATGAAATTTGGAGAATGCTGATTGAATTAGGTTTCTTCTCTTTGTGTTATTTATTACCAGGATGGATTTTTTAGGGGATGTTCCCACTGTGAGCCAGAAGGTTGTCGTGAAGAGCATGATTAAATCTACATCTTGGCATATGATGCACTGTATATGCAACCTATATGCCTTTCTTCTGCCTCAGTTGTCACACTGGTAAAATGGAGAGAAGAATAGTATCTATTCCCATAAGGTTGCTGAGATCAGTTAGTAGATGTTGGTTCATCCTGCCACTTACAAGGCACAGTGTTCCAGACTTAACCTGGTCCTCACTTATCTGTTTTGATTGACTGATTTATATCTGGCCATCCTAAAATGCAGATCAGTTAGGGAAAAATTGATTCAGATTTTAAAGAATGAGCAAGATTATATATTCTCAGAAGAAGGTGGAAGATCTCCACAGTCTACACTGAAATATGGTTCATGGGTGTAAGCTGTTTCTTACAACGGAAGACAACAACTAGAGACTCACAAACAAGGAGGCTTACTACAGCAATGATATGATAAATGGACAGTCCACATAGGATTTATGTAATAGTTTGTCATACCTGCCCCTGTTCTTTTACCCACCCATGATAAATATATAGTATGGTGTAGTAATGATTTTCTGAAGTTATATTAATTAGTCACTCTGCAATATCAAATATTCATTTACTTTATTTTTTAATGGGTCTTCCCCTTAATCATTTCCTTTCCATTACTGTTCCCTGTAACGTTCATAATTTGTAAAGTGGTGTCTATCAGTGGTTTTATTCATGTGGCTAAGCAGCCATGGCATGGGAACAAAAAAGCTAGAAAGAAATCAGAGGTGGTAATAATTTGTAAACTTGCATCCTATCCACTTTCAGTGAAAGCATAAGGAATAGAACTGTCTCTTAACTTCACAATTAAAACAACAAATTTCATCTATAATACTAATAAGTCATTATTGTGACTGTATTTTTATTGCCAAATCATCATGCAATTCTAACTAACTTCTAATACATTTTCTCAGCACTCTTGGAATGTTCTATACTAATTTTTTTTTCCCGGTCTTGGATTTCTTTGCAAATTATAACATTTTGCGAGTAGAATTTCTTTTGTCGTGTTACTCCCATACTTATTAACATCTATTTGTTTGGCTTCATAAGTATAAATCACACTATTCAGACTGTTATAAGTAAATTTTAGTATGACAAGGATTATTAAGAATGAGTCAAAAGAGACACAATTCTGCTTGGTAGAGTGGTTCTGGCACCCTTTTTTAAAAGCCAAAACAAAGATTCAGATATATAGAAATGCACAAAATGTTTATAAAGTAAATGGACAAAGCCTTCAGACGTCGTCTTTTTAATATCATATATAATTGAACAATGGTTTTGCTTTAAGTACAAGTTATTTGGAAATATAACTTTCCAAATTTTCACTTTATAATGAATGAAACAATAGAATCAAAGAATCTCTATTTTCTTTATCCTGAAAAAGATATATTTTCAATATAAAAAGACTTTAGTATAAAAAAAGCAAAATTCATTTTACCCAGCCCAAATTATTTTTTTCTCATGTGTTCCTTATACATACTCGAATTTATTTCTAAAGTTTTTTTCTTTATTGATCAAAAAGCAAGAGGAGCAGGACTAACTACTAGCAAATTATGGTTTTACATATACATCAATTCATGTATGGATAATGAAAGTAAAGGGATTGAGTGGGCAGGTGGGTATTCCTCAAGTTTTTCAATTTTTATAAAATGCTGCCAATATTTAGCAATGTGCAAGATTGTTTCAAAATGTTAGCACAAAATATCATCAGGATACCAGTGTCAATAGCCTCTACAGAATTCACAGTACAATCCACTAATTCTCAACATAACAATGATTTATTGAGAAATTTTTCCGTATCAGCTGTTCTTTTGAGTGTTTCATATACATTAAACATGAGTACTCCTTTTAATATATCTAGAAATTAATTTTGAGATACAAATAATTTCCCCACTGTTAATGAAAGTCAAAAACTGAGTTAAGAGGTTGTAGGTCAACTTCAACAGCAGTTGGGATGAAAACAATAATTGAATATCAAATGCTAAAAATACTTTTCTACGTGACTCAGATTCCCATGCTGTTATATTGAAACCATTGTTTATTTTTTGTTAATGGATAATGAATGGAAGTGATGTGTCTCCCTTTCTGCCAAGGCAGATGACAAACTGTGCAACCTCCAAGCTTCTTTCTGTTAAAGATTCTTTGGAGTCATCTTCCAGATGGTGAAACAGCAGAAGGGACCATCCATCTACATTAGCCACCTAGGGTTTCCTGTAAGAAACATGTTAAAAACTAGGTGGCATAAACAATAGACACATGTGGTCTCACAGCCCTGGAGGCCAGACTCTGAAATCAAGGTGTTAGCAGAGTCATGCAATCTCTGAAGAAAATTCCTTCCAGATCTCCCTGAGATTTTGGCAGTCTCAAGCATTCTTTGTCTTGTAAATTGTGATCATCTCCCTGTGTCTCTTTATAGCATCTTCCATCTATAAATGGCTATCTCTGTGTAAAAATTTCTCTATTCCAGTTATTTTAGAATAGAGCCCACCCTAATAATCTCATCTTGACCATATCTGCAAGGACTGTATTTTTAAATAAGGTTGCAATTGGAGTTACCATGTGTTAAGACATCAACATGTATATTAGGAGATACAACTCAACCCATAAAACCTTCCAACATGCATTAGATGTGTGTCTTTTAAAACACTTACATTTTAAAGTAACTTTTTAGCACAGGATTGCTTTTGTTCTTAACTTCTTTTTAGCTGTACTACTTGTTCATTCTGTGT
This sequence comes from Geosciurus inauris, assembly GCA_004024805.1. Lineage (NCBI taxonomy): Eukaryota > Metazoa > Chordata > Mammalia > Rodentia > Sciuridae > Geosciurus > Geosciurus inauris. Next base: position 14,412 of record PVHX01005713.1, on the reverse strand, counting down.
CATGCCACCTCTGATTACCACCTCTGATTTCTTTCTAGCTTTTTTGTTCTAATGCCATGGCTGCTTAGCCACATGAATAAAACCACTGATAGACACCATAACAATATTCTATAGGTACAATCTTAGTTAAATCACAGACTCCCTTTAAAATACTTGAGCGGGTCATTGGTCACACATTTTCCCATTTTCTTCATGGGCCACTGTAAATATTCAACATTCTTTTCAAACCCCATAATCCATACAATTTTCTTTTTTTCTTTCTTGTGAAAATGTTAGTTATAATGATAAATGTAACCCAATGGCTCTGTGAAATGTACATTAGAAATGATTGACATGATGATAAAGTTTGAAGCTTATACTTGGGAAGATAAGGATTTTCATAGTATGGGTCCTGAATACTTACTTCTCAAGAAGTAAGTATAAATGATTGAATTGTAAGAGTTTTAACCCAATCAGTGATTTAATCCCTGGTAGGAATTAACTGACTGATAACGGAAGTGGTAGAGTGTGGCTGGAGGAAGTGGGAATTGGGGTGTGGCTTTGGGTATATATTTGTATCTGTCAAGTGGACTCCCTCACTCTGCTTTCCAATCACTGTGATGTGAGCTGGTTCCCTCTGCCACACTCTTCCACCATTGATTCTTGCCTCACCTGGAGCCCCAAGGAATGAAGCCTGCTATCTATGAAATGAGACCTATGAAACTGTAAGCCCTCAAATAAACTTTTCCTCCTCTATAATTGTGCTGGTCCAGTCCTTTAGTCATAGCAGTGCAAAAGCTGACTAAAACATAACCCAAAATATTTGTAATACTCTGACATCTTTTTTAGATCTAAAAGATAGTTAGCTAATACTCATAGCTGAGCTCATTAAGCAGTGGGCCTAAAACCTCTAATCAAGTCCTATGTTGACAATGCCATCTAAGTGCTCAAGTACTCAAGTAAGAGAGGACTGAAGTACACCGTGTATTAGCAGAGTCTGGTAACATCCATTTTGTATATTACTGTTTCCAATTATTTGAATCTCAATACTGTTTCTAAAACGTTTGTATGATAATGAATGTTTCCTATTTTATTTATTGCTTAGAATTGTTTGGGTTGTGGCACTCACATTCACCATAGAACAACAAAAACTGCTCAAATCCTGGGAGCGCTAAGATAGAAAGAAGAAATTTTGAAGACTCAGCTGCATGGAACCTCTCATGTTAAAATTTATTTTAAGATTTTATGATCAGTTTATATTTCATTATGTATGGTTCCACATTTTTATTTGTTTCCACATGTGTTAGCTCAAATGAATTGCTGTAATTAGTATCAATTGTAATATAGAAAAAATAAAGAAGTTAAAGCTATCTTGAGGCCACTATAGCTCAAAATTTGGGCAGATATGTTCCAATTCCTCTTTTCCATGTGGTATCATTAAAACATTGTACACTTAATAGACAGAATTTTTAAAGAAACCTAATAGCAATGTTGATAACATTAATTCTGAATTATAAATCTCAGTACAAAATTATATTGAATGAATGATGAATGTCAGTTGTCATTAAGCCAATAATATTGTAATATTTGGGAATAGTTGCTTTATAAATTTGAATTATAGTTACCCAAGTATTTTGTCCCCCTCCAAACCTCAAGAACTCATCTTTTAAAAATGTTATAAATGCCTTAATCCCAGTCTAACCTCCACAGTTTTGTACAGACACATGCAAAAAAAGCAGACATTGATTTCCAAGTCACAAATTCTGATCAGCAAAAATATTACTTGATTTTTATTTTTTTTTAGTTATAGATAACATTAGGATACATTTTGACATAATCATAAAAGCATGAAATACAATTTTCTCTTATTCAGTCCCCAGCACTTCTCTCCTTCTCCCTTTTGCTTTCAAATCCCCTTTCTCTACATTAATCTTTCTGCAATTTGTTTATGGATTTTTAAAATTAATGTCTTGTAGATACACTTGATTCTGGGATTTATTGTGCTATAGTCTTGTATGTACATACAAAACTTTGGTAAGATTCCTTCCACTCTTCTTCCCTTTTCTTTTCCTTCTTTCTCCTCCTCAACTCCCTTCATCTACTCCACTGATCTTTATTTCAATGAAACTCCTTCTCCCTTTTATTTCCCTTTCTATTTTTTTTTCTTTCTTTTCTTTTTTTATTCCCCCATCCCTCAGTTTGGATTAGTTTCCACATATCAGAGAAAACATTTGACCTTTGACTTTTTTGGACTGACTTATTTCACTCAGCATGATAGTCTACAGTTTCACTCTTTTATTGGCAAATTCCATAATTTCATTCTTCATGGCAGAGTAATATTTCATCACATATATATTCCACATTTATTTTAGACATTCATCTGTTGAATGGCACTAAGGTTGGTTCCATAACTTGGCTATTGTGAATTGTACTGATATGAATATTCATGAGGCTGCATCCCTGAAGTATGTTTATTTTAAATCTTTTGGATATATACTAAGGTGTGAGTTAGCTGGGTCATATGGTGGTTCCCTTCCAAATTTTTTTTTTTTTGTGTGTGTGTGAAGAATCTCCATAGTGCTTTCCAGGGTGGTTGCACTAATATTCAGTCCCACCAACAATGTATGAGTGTAACTTTAACTTGATTTTCTAAATAATAACACTGTCTTTACTTTGAGGTTCTTAATTAATGCCAGGAAAAGCAGTCTAGTTAACATCAGCTAAGCTGGATCACTCTGGCATTTTTCTGTCAATATATCTTTAAACTCAGTCAATTAAAATTTCTCCTTTTTCTTTTCCTATTCTGTGGGTTAGACAGCTTATGTATCCAGGCTTAAATTGACAATCTCCTCTACAAGAAATCATCAGAGGTTGGTTTCTGTCCCTGCTGGCCCTGCTAAAGTGATAGCTCATCTCTTCTTCTTGCTGTTGTTCTCAATCCTCACAGGCAACTGCTGTCCTGACCACTGTCTCCACCAATGACTTAGTCCCATCAACTGAGTAGCTGATGAACCACAGTTATTTGCTTCTCACCATTCTGGAGGCTGAGAAGTCCAAGACCACAGCATTGGCACCTGCATCTGGTAAGGACCTGCTTCCTGGTGGTGCCTTCTCTATACTTTCACCTGGTGAAAGAGGATGAGTGTCTATCTTGGGTCTCTTTATAAGGAAACTAATCCATTCATGAAGATTTGGACTTCATTAAGTGATTACCTCTCAAATGACCCATCTCCTAGGACCATCACCTAGATTGTTAGGATTTCATCTGAATTTGGGGAGAGATACAAACATTTAGAAGATAGCAACTGGCCTCCACTTACATGATCCAATATGATACATTTTGGGGACCTGGCCACCACACTTATGAACTTTCTCAAATTGTACAAATGTGATTTTCTACAGTTGATGGATAACAGAAAAATTGCCTTGCCTACAGCTTTTGGATGTTCTGTATAGGAAGTAGATGACATAGTCCTTCCATTCTCACAATCTACAAAACTACTGATTTTTAGAATATCCCTTGAGTTCGACATAGAATATTAAGCATCTCTGAGGATCATAGAGGCCCTCTCCAGAGACCTTCACTGTATGTCCACCAGCCCTAGAAATATTTATAAATTCTCAGCAATTAAGCTGGCTCTTAGATTCCATTCATTCCAACCATCATCATTATCTATGCAATAAATGTACATGTTATAAATTATGTAAAATAGTACCAACATATGTAGTGAGAGGATGCATCAAATTGGTCAAACCAAGAATCAACAGGCAATGAAGGTGCCAGTGGGTGAGATTCCAAAGGGAAGATGTTGTCCATCCTTGCCCATGGGAATGCACACCTGTCAAGCTAAATTAACAATCTTATCAACCTCAAATATTATATAATGAGCCTATTATACATTTGGATCATGTGACAAGTTATCCCTATGCTGACTTTAGACTTACAAAAATAAACTTTTAACAAACTAGATTCCCTAATGATAAGGATATAGACCCCTAGATGTTTTACTGAATATGAACACATCAGCATAATTTGATGCCTTATGCCCACAAGAGTTTTATTTACATGAACCCACATCCTCAGTTTTAGTTTATGTTTTTAATTAATTAATTAATTTTATTTTGTACTGGGAATTTAACCCAGAGGCACTTTATCACTGAGCAAAATTCACAGCCCTTTTTATTTTGAGACAAGTTCTCACTAAGTTGCTTAGGGTGTCATTAGATTCCTGAGAATGGCCTAAAACTTGCAATCCTCCTGCCTCATCCTCCTAAGTCATTTGGATTACAGGCCAGTGCCACCAAATCCAGCTCAGTTTTAGTTTATGTGCAGACATTCACAAGCAATTTTTTTTCTAGTTCCACAAGACAGAAAAAAGGTAAAATTGCTTAGGCAAGCAATATCTTTCATGAGATTTTTTTCCCCACTGTCCTTTCTTCAAAATTCTACAATATGCATCTTCCATTTCTCTAGTGTTCTATCAATGTTCAGCCTTTGGAAGAATTTTAAGTAACAACTCTAGATGAAGCTGCTCAACAATTGTCTTTCATAGGATAACTTTGAATCAACTGCAGTGAAGAGTTACTGCAAAGTTTGGTATTGGATTTTTACAAATAGTAGCCAAGTTATATTGCTATTCAGCCTAAAACTACCTAAACTATTTTACTGTACCTAATTTATATTCATACATTCAGATCATGTGAGTGCGTATCTTTATGCTGACTTTAGACTTACTTAAATAAACTTCTAACAAACTAGCTTTCCCAATGATAAGAAGAAGTTATTCTTTTTAGGAGGGCAGAGTCATGCACACACTCAAAGAGCTAAGAAAAACAAAAAGGGGATGTTATGAGGCTGGTGAGGAGAGCCTGGGTAACCCCCTCCACCTGAGCCAATACTGCATTCATCCCTCACATTCAATACTAAACAGCAGTCAGTTATTATTGATTCCATACAGCTGAGTCACATGGAATTCATTCTCCCTGGGACTTGGCCAGAAACAAGCTTTATTAAGCTTTATATCACTTTATCATCAAGGTTAACTCCTCACTCTAAGGGCCATTAAGAGAGCTTTATTATTAGTTTGTAATTTTGTATGTTTTAAGTGGAATGACATTATTTTGCCCAAGTGAATAAAATGAAGTACAGTAATTGTAATTGCTATTGCCAGACTCTGTAGTGAGCCTCACAGGATTTTCCAAAAGTACAATGACAATGCATCATCATCAACCTGGCCACCATCCTGCCACATTGATTCCTGGCCTATCTCCAACATTCTCCAACAATTCTTGGGTGTTCCTGTAAAAGATACATGACATGTCATCGTCGAGATTCATTACATGTCTACTCTTTTTCTTCAATAAAAGATAATCCCTCATCATTGACTCATTTTTTAACAAAATCCTCCAGTTAAAATATATATCAAGATCTTGCCGCAAGATGTCTTGACACTGACTTATTATTATAGAAAGAATATGTTCAAGGAAACTAATGGGGAGCATAATGGCCGAGTGACAAAGCACAGCATTACACACATGAGATGGATAGCACTGACAAAAGGTGATAAACTGGAGTACCTGAGTGTTCATGGCGATTTAAATCGTATCCATTTAAGGAAAGTGTACTTGAGAATTAAGGAGAACCAACACATTACAAAGAATCTGAATATAACAAAGTTAATGCCTCAGGCCGACATCACCTGGTAGCTTTCCTGAGAAAAGACTTCACCCTTTGCTGCCAGTCCCTTCCTTACTGGCCTTCATACTTGCATTCCCTTGTTTAATATTCATATTCCTTTGCTTACCATTTGTATTTTTGCAGCACATATAATATACACATGTGGAAATACACTTGTAACCAGCCAGTTTGACTTCTGATAGTTGCTTGATCACTCCATATTCTAGCAAATCATTGGGATTTTGTTCTACTAACTTCTACTTAAAGCAACCTTGCTTCCCTTGATCATTACTCTACTATTATAGACCCAGTGTTGATCTTAATTTTTCCAGAAAAATTTGGCTTATAGTAAATGGAACTAACGTTAAGCCAGACTATAAATGCCACATATGAAAGGCCACTTTTCCTGGAATCCAAAAATGATCATCTGGTTGAGACAGGCTTAGAGTCTGTGAATGATCTTTCAGGAGGCCATCTCAAAAGAAGGTTCAGTTCCTTCATAAATGCATCTTGCTATTTTTATCCATTCCTGTGGCTAAGAGAACTTTCCATGTAGATAATATATTCTAATTTTTAACTACAGAATAGTATTTCATTGTGTGAGTATTCAATTATTTAGTCATGTTTAATTTATGGACATTTTTCAAACTTCCTGCCTTTTCAAATTATGACACAACAAAATTTCCCATGTGCTTTATTGTATAAGGGTACATGCCAAACAGAATGACTGGAACAAAGGTATAGTGTTTATCTTTGGTAAAAAATTATTTCAAAACCTTGTGGCTATATACAATAATGTATTATTTCTCATGTTTTCTCTGGATTGTAAATTCAGATAGAAAACAATGCAGTTGTCTTATCTATGCCCTATTATGCCCAAAACATCAGTTACACCAATTGAAGTAAGGAGCTGGAGCATATCTGATGGTTGAGTATGGTCATCTGTGAGACTAGCTGGGGCTGTCCATGAAAAACTCACTCATGGCCTTTCCTTGTGGCCTCTACTTCTTCACAATATGGAGGTTGAATTTCCAGAGGAAGCATCTAAAAAGAGAAAAAAGTCAGAAGGAAGCCAAGACCTAGTCTTGAAAACCATCTACTTACCTCCCTCAATATTGTATTGGTTGAGGCATCCACAAAAGTCTAATACCAAGGGAAGGAAACATAAATCATACTTTTTATTTTTGTTTTGTTTTGTTTTGCAGTACTAAGAATTGAACCCAGGAGCAATTTACCAATGAGCTATATCCACAGTTCTATTTTAAAATGTTTTTTGTGACAAGGTCTTGCTAAGTTTACCACTCTCCTTGAACTTGGAATCCTCCTGCCTCAGTCTCTCAAGAAGCTAGGATTACAGAAATGGGCCACTGTTGCCAACTAAAGCATTCTTCTTCTCCTTCTCCTCCTCCTTCTCTTCCTCTTTTCTTCTTCTTCCTCTTCTTCTTAATCCTCTTCCTCCTCCCTTTCTACTCCTCCTCTTCTTCCTCTTCTCCTCCTTCTCCCCCTCGTCCTTCTCTTTCCCAGAGATAGAGATTTATTTAGGAAATCAGATGAACGTTTAAGGGAGAATGCTAGACATCATGAAAATGAGAAGCTTTTCTGGTGAAGTAAGGAATACACATTCAAAAGGAAATGTGGTTCATCTCCAGAGAGAGAAAGAGAGGACAGACGGATTATTCTGTACTTCCTTTTATTCTACATTGTAAAACTGGTGTATTTCAGTTGTACATAATGGTGTGATTTTTTTATACCATTATTTTATTTATTTATATGTGGAGCTGAGGATCAAATCCAGTGCCTCTTACCCAGGCAAGCACTGTACCACTGAGCTACAACCCCAGCCCTGGTGTGATTTTTTGTTACATTTGTACATATACACGATATAACAATATAAGTTGGCCAATGTCATTCCCAAATATTTATCCTTTCTCTCTCCTCCTCCCTCCCCAATCCCTTCCTCTACTGATTTCTCTTCAATTTTCACTAAATGCCAACTACCTTTCTTTTGTTTTTCTCCTCTCTAGTTTCAAGTGGGAGAAAGCCTAGGACCCCAGACCTTCTGAGTTTGGCTTATTTTACTTAACATAATGTTTTCAAGTGCCATCAACTTTCCTGCAAATGACATAACTTCATTCTTCTTTATGGCTGAATAAAATTCGTGTGTGTGTGTGTGTGTGTGTGTGTGTCTGTTTGTCTCACGTTTTCTTTATCCATTCATCTATTGATGGACACTTAGGCTGGTTTTATTGTTTGGCTATTGTAAATTGTGTTGCTATAAACACAGGTATTCATGTATCACTGTAGTATGATGACTTTAATTATTTAGGTTAAATACAGAGAAGTGGTGTAACTGTGTCATCTAGTGGTTCCATTTCTCGTCTTTCGAGGAAATGCAATACACATTTCCATAGTGTTTGTAACTAATTTATAATCCCACCAACTATGTAAAAGTGTTCCTTTTTCTCCACATTCTCTCCAACATTTATTGTTGTTTATATTCTTGATGACTGAGATTCTGACTGGTGATGAAATCTCAGTGTAGTTTTGAGTTGCATTTCCCTAACTGTTAATAATGTTGAACATTTTATATATGTGTTGGCTGTTTTTATGCTTCCTTTGAGAAGCATCTGTTTAATTCACTTGTCCATTTATTAATTGGGTTATTTGTGTGTGTGGATTGTGTGTGTGTGTGTGTGTGTGTGTGCTTTTTTGAGTTCTTTATATATTCTAGATACTAATCCTGTCAGATGAGTAGCTGGCAAAAATTTCTCCCATTCTGTATATTCTGTCTTGACATTCTTAATTGTCTCTTTTGCTATGCAGAAACTCTCTAACTTGATGCCATCTCATTTACTAACTCTCATCATTATTTCCTGAGCTTTAGGGATCATATTGAGAAAGTCGTTTCCTAGCACCACATGAAAATAAATAAAATAAAGATATTGTGTCCATCTACAACTAAATATATATATATATATAAAATGCTATCATTTCCTCAATGTTTTTGGCACGTCTGTCAAGGATCAGATGGCTGCAACCGTATAGGTTTGTTTCTTTGTCTTCTATGCAGTACCATTGTATACCATACTTCTTGGTGGAAGAATGTCATCAACAAATTGAGGCACCCACTTTTGGATAATATTGCTTATTAAAATGTAATTTTCAACTTTTATTTCAATAGATATTGCCAAATTATTTCCACATTTGTTCACAATTTAGGGTTTCGATGGCAAATTTAAGATAAGCTTTGATTCACATTTTTGCCTCTAAATCTTAAATATAGAAATAAAAGATGTCATGTTCCATCTATTTCTACATACACAAATAAATAAAACTTGTACTCAGTTTGTTACAGTTTTGCTGGATCTCAAACGAGACACTCCAATTATTTTTTGTTTTAAGAAAGCTCCCAAGACACAGAAAAAATATTTATGACTCAGGTTTCCTATATAAAATGGATATAATGTAATTTCACAATATTGCTGTAAAATGTGAAATAAGTCAACTGATATAATGTGAAATCCTCAGCAGAAAAAGCAAGTAACAAACATTTGAAACTGAAAATCTGTGTCCATAATTTTATCACTAAAAATTTGATAATTATCTTCATTATCATTTTATATTTTTTCACTTCTCCATATTTTTCAAAAAGCAAACTTCCTATTACTCTATTTTCCTTTTAAACTTGCATGCAACTGTAATTTGATGTTAATCCCCAAAATATTTTGCAATTAATATTTTTATTAATAATATAAATAATTTCTTATTTTCCAAAATAAATAAACTACTGGCACCTACCCCACATGGTGGTCTTTCCACAATGCTTAATCTTGACAGATCTTTCATTACTTTTAGTACTATTTATTTATCTCTCTTTCTTTAACCTACATTTGTATGTGTATATATGTATATATGTATGTATGTGCATATACAATCCTTTAAGAAATACACACAACAATTTAGATGTAAAAATAATTACCTTTTGAAGCTATTGGAATTGTGTTTAAAATAGAGTTAGGAGGAGATAATGGCTTATCTTTATCATAATTTGTTAATATTAATTGATATGAAGGCCAAAGACAAGGGAGGACATTTTTTTTCAAAGTGATGGAATAAATAAACTCAAATATCTATACTCAGAAAAAAATATGAAAATGAAATACATATAAATAATTTGTTAAATGAAAAGGAAAGAAAATCCATTGTCAGCAGACACATACTATAAAAAATGTTAAAAGCAGCTCTTCAGGAATAAGTGTACCAACCAAAAATCTTTGTGTGCATAAAAGAGTAGAATTTTGAAGAAAAGGAATAAATAAAGTTAGAAATAAATATTTTTCTTGTTCTCAGTTGCTCTAAAAAAGCTGACCATATGAAGCAGAAACAATAACAATGGTATTATAATTAGTATTATAAATAAGCAAAAGTGAAATGCATAACTAAAGCAATGTAGATGATAAAATGAAAATAAAATTGTTATAAGTTCTTTACACAAAACATGAGGCACAATACTACTACTTAAAGATATTATCTGCTAATACAAATTCTTCAGTATTAAAATGAATATTAAGGAAGTAGTGGAGAAAAAATAAACCATAAAAATACAAAATTAATAAAATTAAGTCAGGAAAAAAGAAACAAACTACAGAGGTAATAAAGGAAAACAATTAAGATAGTAGACATAAATCCAGCTGTATTAATAATAATATTAAATGTAAGTTGTCTAGATATATCAGTTAAAATATAGAGACTATATTGGCTAAAAACTAATAAACAATTAGATACCTTCTGCAAGAAACCCACTATGCAAATGCTAAGCAAAAGGGTTATATTAATATTGGGCAAAGTAGAATCCAGGAAAGGAATATTACAGAGGAAATAGGGACATGATATAATAAAAAATGAGTCAGTTATGTGAGATGAAATAATATACTGGATATGCAAGCATCCATCAGTACAGTTTCAAAATACAGGATGAAAAAATAGGTAAAAATAAAATGAGAATTAGACAAACAATTATAGTTGGGAATTTCTATACCTCTCTCAGAAATTGATACAACAAAATACAAAAATTTACAAAATTAAAAGTAGGCACTTGACAGTTGTCCAATAATTTTTGAACACTTTAGTAACCCATTTTCAATGAAGGATAGAGCATCTTGACAGAACTGTAAAACAATAGAACTAACAGTCAGAATCACAACACTGTATCCAATAAGACTAGACAACATATTTTTCTCAAGTATACAAGGAACATTCTCCAGGAGATACCAGATCTTAGACCACAAAATGATTCTCAATATAAAAAGATTGAAATCATAACAGTATCTCTTCCAACCACAGTAAAATGAAAATAGAAATCAGGAAGAGACAGAAAATGGAAATATCCACAAATATGTAGAAATTAAATAATACGTTCATTTTTATTATTTTTGGGGGTACTGGGAGTTGAAACCAAGGATCCTTTACTACTGAGCTACATTCTTAGCCAGTCATTTTTATATTTTAGTTTTGAGACAGAGTTTCACTAAGTTACTGAAACTGACCTTAAACTTGCAATCCTCCTGCCTTAGTCTCCTAAATTGCTGGAATTATAAGCAGTGCCACTAGACATGCCTAAACAACACATATGTAAACAAAACATGGGTCAAAGAAGAAATTTCAATGGAGCCTAAATAATTTTACATGCATATACAAACATATCACAATGAATCCTAACATTGTATATAATTATGATGGGTTGATTCAAAATTAATTAAAATTTTAAAAAAGGATAAAAATGAAAAAATACCAAAACTTTTAGGATGCAAAAAAGAAATTCTGAAATTGATATTGTAATTTTAAACCTATAGAAACTAGAAAAAGTAGAGTAATCTAAATTCAGAATGAACAGAGAAATCATATAATAAAGATCAGACAAATTACAGACTAGGAAAATAATAATCAATGAAACTAATGTTTATTTTTAAGTAACATTATATAGCCCAGAATTAAAAAATATTAAAATTGAGTAAAAAAAACAAAAACCGAAAAAGAATAGATACAAATTAACTAAGTTCAGTAATAAAAGTAGGCTCATTGCTACTAATTTTACAAAAATAAAAAGGATATAAAAGAATACTGTGAATATTATGAATAAATGAAAATATAAAAAAAAATCTAAAAATACTAAGATTGCCAAAGTGGATTAAAGAAGAAATAGAAAAATCTACACAGGCCTATAAACCAAGGAAGAAATTGGATCAATAATTTAAAAGAAAGAAAGAAAGAAAGAAAAGCCCAAGTCCTAATGGCTTCAATCATCAGATAATTATTCTCAAATTATTCCAAAAAGGAGAAGAGAGAAGACTTCTCAATTCATTCTATGAGGTCACCATTACTTTAATACCAAAGTCAGATGAAGAAATCATAAGGAAAGAAAATTACAGACCAATGTATAAATATAGATGAAAAAAATCCACAACAAAATATACTCAATTGTATATTGAGAGGCATATACACCATGACCATGAAGGATTTATCTGAGGAATGGAAGAATGTTTGAACATACGAAAATCAATCCAAATAGTATGACACAAAAGAAGCAAAAGAAAGCTGCATCGTCATCACAATTAATGAAGAAAAAGCATTTGGAAAAGACTAACACTCTTTGAAGATCAAAACACTCGTAAAACTAGAAATAGAAGAAAACTTTTTCAACATGATAAAAGACACTTTTGAAAACCCACTACTAACAATATACATAATGGTGAGAAATGGAAAGTTTTCCTCATAAGAGTAAGAACAAACAAACAAACAAAAAAGATGTTCCCTAGTCCACTGCTGATGAAAATGTACTAAAAGTTCTAGGGAGACTATAGATAGAAAATCTTAGAAAGCCATAAAAAACTTTTGAAACTAATAATTCTAGAAAGACATGATCAACAGGTAAAATTTTGTTTTATCTTCATAAACTATCAATTAACAAACCTTAAAAAATATAATTCTATTAAAATACCATCAAAAAGAATGAAAAATTAAACAAGAAAATGAAAAGATTTATATGATGAAAACTATCAAAAACAGTGCTAAAAAAAATTAAATTAGAATTCTATGAAGCTAGCATCACCCTGATACCAAAACCAGACAAAGACACATCAAGGAAAGAAAACTTCAGACCAATATCTCTGATGAACATAGATGCAAAAATTCTTAATAAAATTCTGGCATACAAAACATATTAAAAATATAGTGCACCATGATCAAGTGGAGTTAATTCCAGGGATGCAAGATTGGTTCAACATATGGAAATTGATAAATATAATTCATCACATCAATAGGCTTATAGAAAAATATCACATGATTATTGCAATAGATGCAGAAAAAGCATCTGACAAAATTTAGCATCCATGATGCTCAAAACACTAGAAAAACTAGGGATGATAAGACCATACCTCAACATTATAAAAGCTACACATGTTAAGCCCAATGTCAACAACATTCTAAATGGAGAAAAATTGAAAACATTCCCTCTAAAATATAGAAGATACGGATGTCCTCTTTCATCACTTCTTTTTAACAGTCTTTAGAACCCTAGCCAGAGCAAATATAAGAAAGAAAATAAAGCAATATTAATAGGAAAAGAAGAGCTCAAAATACATCTATTTGCTGATGACATGATTCTATATTTAGAAGATCCAACACACTCCACCAGAAAGCTTCTAGAACTCATAAATTCAACAAAGTAGAAGGACATAAATTAACACCCATAAATCAGTTGTGTTCCTATACACTAAAGATGAATCAGCTGAAAGAGAAATCAGAAAATCATCCCATTCACAGCAGCTTCAAAAAAGAAAAATGAAATATTTGGGAATGAATCTAACAAAAGAGGTGAAAGACTTCTACAATAAAAACTACAGAACAGTAAAGAAAGAAATTGAAGAAGACCTTAGAAGATGGAAAGGTCCCCCATGTACTTGGATAGGTAGAATTAACATTGTCAAAATGGCCATACAACCAAAAGCACTACACAGATTTAATGAAATTCCTATTAAAATTCCAATGATATTCTTCATAGGAATAGAAAAAAATGGTCATGAAATGCATTTTGTAAAATAAAAGGCCCAGAGTAGACCACCCCCAAAAATCCTTAGTGAGAAAAGTGAAGCAGGAGGCATCACAATACCAGATCTTAAATTATACTAAAGAGCTATAGTAAAAAAATGGCATGGTTTTAGCACAAAAGCAGATATGTAGACCAATAGAAAAGAACAGAAGACACAGAGAGACAAACCCACATAAATACAGTTATCTCATAGTAACAAAGGTGCTATATCATATTGGTGAAAAATTGTCTTCAACAAACGATGCTGGAAAAACTTGAAATCCCTATGTAGTAGAATGTAAAAGCCAAATCATAATTACTCTGTTTGGTGAATATAGAAGAAGCACAAAATGAGTTAGCTAAATTAAAGTGTTAATAGAATCAGATGCACCGTAGACTTATGTTTCAATGTCATAATGGCAAGGCTTAGTCTTGCCAATGGAGGTGAATAGTCCAAGTTTGTTTTTGAAATCTCTCTTTGCTGAACAGTGCTGGATACTATTTTCAACATTATTCTTTATGATTTAATTATCTCTACATTCATGGTTGATTAATCCCCATTTTGTCAATATTTCCTTAAGCATATTGCTATAATCTATCAGCTTTGAGTTGAATCTGTAGGTGACTTCTCATCTCTCTTATCTAATGAATGCCTATTTTAAAATTTATT